>VDFB02353493.1:126493131-126552375 GCA_007258455.2 Sequoia sempervirens
TCACATCATTTTCCATTTAGGGTAGGCATTAGTAAGAAGATAGATTGCACCAATTCACCCATCCATCTCACATCATAAACTATTGTTATAATGTATATTATTCAAAGATAAATATAATGGAGAAGGTTATGCATAATTGTTGATTTGCTTTCAAGTGTTCAACTGTTGTGTGGATTTATACGCTTATGTGTTATCTAGATGTCTTCGAAGTGGTTGTTTATATTATTCGAATTAAGTGTGTGAAAATACATTTAATTTGTCAATACACATTTGTTGTAGTGTGATGTTGCTGACTGGTTTCTATGTGCAAAAAGAATTAATTTCCTTTTAAGCAATGAAATTTGATAGGTTCCTATTTGGATTAAAGTCCTTTTGAATAGGTTGTCTTAATTGGTTTCTCTCCATGTTCAAATTAAATCCTTTCACAACTTCACAGTAGCATAAGGGGGATATCACTAGGAACACTAAGAAGAGTCCAAATAATTGACATACTTGCACGTTTGCACAAGGTGCAAAAATTCAAAGTGCCCAATTGTTCAAGTTAAGATGAAGAGTAAATCTACCCATCTCACAAAATCCTATCTCCTAAATAATCATTCACTCCTCCACTCCATCCACCCAATAGAAGTAGGCATTGGTCATCCTTAGGATAATATATACAACTTACAACTCACAATCTTAAATTCTTAATTACTTTCAATAGAAGTTAGCCATTAAAACTTTGCATTTGCTTCATCTTTGCATGCCATAGTAAGTAGATTGCTTAATCTAGCAACAATATCCAGTTGTAAATCTACCTAATTTTTCAGGTATACCCACCTAGGTCTGGCAGATCCTAAAGAGCAGAAGGTAATTAGTGTTGTTTACCTTGTTCGTGGCCTCAAGGTGTATTAAGGGATTGTCACCCCCTTATGGTTTAAAAACCCGCACTTTTGAGACCTAATAGATCATTTATTGATCTCATAGTTATTTTGTCATAAAACTCATAGTCACAACATTTAGGATATTCACAATGGATTTCAATGAAACAAAAGGAAAAATTTCATAGATTCACTATTCTATATATGATCGCAATACTTTGCCTGGAGATCACGTGAGTAATTTTATAAAGGCATGTTGTGGAAAACATTTATGAAATTTGCAGACATCTTTAGAATACAATATAAAGATGATATAGTTGAGAATCAAAATATTGAGGGATAACCTCTTACCTGATCTAAACCTGTGGAATTATGGTCATTCCATGCAGAAACTATAGGCTTAACAGAAGCAACCAACTGCGAAAATTTCTCAGTGAGGCAGTGTAAGCAACTCATTATATGTTGGTACTCTTCATTTGAGTTGATATGATTTGGAGAGGCTCTTACTGGGTGTTCAACAGATGGCTATGAATTATCTGTTGTCAAACTATATTTCCTCTTCATACTAGTATTAGATTTAGTACGATCTAGTGCTGCCATATAATTGACAACATCTTCTACACCTGCTTCTCTATTATTGTTTTCCACCTAAAATACAATGTCGATTTCAACATATAGTCAGTTCAATAAAAAATTGAAATAAATAACACAATGTAAATTGAACCAAAAATCCACACTTACTCCACATTTGTCCATTTTGGCATGCAACCCGCCTCGGCCAAATGTATATTTAGTCCTCACATTATCTCTTTCTCTCTTGCCTCTGTTACTCTTTGTCAAATATTATTCAGAACACATACTTTCTTTCAATGCCTCCCACTATTTGGGAGATAGAGTGGAGTCTAACATTTCTTTTCCCTCCATGATTGTTTTTTCTACAATTGATTCTAAAACTGTTCATCAGAAGTCTCATCTTGTGCTTGTAATATTTTCTAGAGATTTTTCCACCAACAGTGTAAAAGGCATTTTCCATTTTTTGTATAACATATTACACATTTCATGGAGCTTGCTCTGCAAAATTTGATTTGTAGATATCCAAATGGGCCGTACATCTTACGCCCAACTCGGAGGCCCACCTTGCAACATTTTTCCCAATGGGTTCACCATCTCTTGATACCTCAACCAAGAATGACTTCTTCCCTTCTAATATTATTTCTTTTGCATTTCTCTCTGTAGATCTATATAAATCTTGACTCAATCTTTGTCTTTTAACATAAGCAGGCACATCTTCTGTTGAACCACTACAAATATTTTTGGTTGGTCCACTAATTCCATCAAAAGGTGCACTCTCAGGCACATCAGATGCAAGCAGACTCTCTTCATGAATTTCATTAACCAAAACTTCATGCTCCTTGGCCACATCACGTGTGGGATGAGTAGGTAGATCAGTACTGGTCTCCATAGATTTCACTTCATCACAACTATTTTTTTCACCAATTACATTTGTTGAATCACAAAAGTGTTGGCTTCTACGAGTTGGCAACACTATATCTTTACTTTATTTTTGTTTTTTCTTTGCATTTTATCTGCACTCTTTTTCTTTCCTATAAAACAAAAAAAAATCATATCATGTCTTATATACATAAAGCTCTTGCCTATAAAATTTCATTAAACAATATTAAACAAATAATATACTACTTAGTGGATTTACAACTTGCCTATTTGTCAAACCAAGACGCGATAAATATTCATTATTCTTGGCCACACATTCTTCATGAAAGCACTCATAATTTTTCACTGGAATTTTAGCATTGTGATCACTATCATCTAATTTGCACCTTAAATTATTTTTCTTCATTTCGTGATGTCCAAAAAAATAGTAATGTATAAATTAGCAACTTGATACAGAGATAATTAACTGTAACCGAAATTGCATAACTATAAGTTTATGAGGTCTCAATTTTAATGAACAGTCATTAAAAAACGTATGAAGTCTAAAGCACTGCAAACAACAACAATCATTATATGTTGTGGGTATTTCAGTTAATGGATATTAAATAATGGTGCTCAACAAAAATTCCAGTTGCATAAAAAACTTAGCAATGTATTTGAATCAATCCATCAAATATTTAGGAATAATATTTTCATTCATGGTTCAATAAAAAAAATTGTATTACCAAATTTTAACTGGACATGAACTTGTAGCATGGAAACCATTTTGTACAACTAATCCAATGCTTTGCTTAGGTGATAGCACCATCACTAAGAAATGTCTATGGTATTTGGTGATTCTTAATTCTGTTGTTTTGTTACATAATAATTTGTTCATAACATTCACATACAATCATGAAGGGGCAGATTTCATGAAAAAGAACAAATATGTTGGAGTGGACAGTGAGTTACAAGCAAGGAACACCATGATTTGAGGACTAAGTAGTCAAACATCAGTGAACTTCAAGATGTATGCAAACCAGTGAAGAACATTTGATCAAAGCAAAAAAAATGCAATGACCTTACAGTATATAAAGATACATATGAGACAATGATTTCTAGTGCATAAAGTCAGAAGCACACATGTTGATAATAGTTGTTGATGCCAAAATTTGACAAGGTAACAGTTTCTTATGGGAAACTCGGTTTATGGGGGACCTTTTGTGCTAAACTGAGTGACCTCTGGGTTTTTAGAGAAGCTGACTTCTTCTATAATGGGGTTTTGGAAAGGGAAAAGGAAAAAAATATAATAAAATAAAGTCTAACCTAAGACGATGCACCGAGACTTAATGATAGGCATGATAAATCATAGAGCTAAGGGCCTGATTGGTATTTGTAGTGTTCCAGAAAGGTAGAAACTAAAGATTAAAGTATAGATAATCTATTCATTGACATAAAATAACATTGCATACATTCCTACTGTCAAGAAGAGTCATTAGACATGATCTAGATCAGCAAACTTGCATTCAATATATATAGAAGTTTTCAAATGAAATATCTAGACAATAGCAACATAGTTTAAAGTTTAATCAAATAGCATGAAAGAACAGAAAATATGAACAATTGGCACAATCTGAAAGTCTTCTGCAATAAAAATAAAACATTAATAAAGGCCTGGTGTCTTTTCCTAAAATTAGTATTCATTCAAAATCTGACTCCTTCACTTAAAACAGAGAGAAGTATATATAGTAGAAAAATCCCACCGCCTGCAAAGGTATAACAGAAAAGATTTCGCAATCTCCAGCAATGATGCAAAATTGAGTATATTCCCCAAGCCATTGCAACAGAAAAGATTCAAAACCAAGCATCCGGTCATTCCAGGCTTAGGTGCATCCCCTAAAAATGATGGCGGTGGTCTCGACAAGGTCAAACATACAAGTGTCATCATCCCGTAAAGTAATTATGACATGCGACATCCAATCATAGAATTTGGTTCATTTCATCCCTGGTGCTGAAGTAGTGTGTGCAGAAGAGACGTGTGGAAAAATTTCGCTGCTTGTGGTAGCTATTTCATCCTTACGCTGTAAGCTTGCGTAGAGCAGACATGTAGCAAAAAGTGCATCGTAAACGCTAACCGTGGGGCTCACCAAACTTCTTTGGGAATGAGAGCTACGTGGCGCTTGAGTGGGTCTCGACGAGGAAGCAAAAAGGAACGATCAAAATGGTCTGGAGCTATGACACATGGAAGCATAGTGGGGATTTCCAAAATGTGAAGGAAAAGAAACCTCCGGGGAGCTTAGAGAAGACACGTGGAGGGAGCCAAAAACTTTGACAAAAAGGTCGAGGAGACAACTTTACGATGTGTGGGTCGATACTTAGAACAAATATATACTTGAAGAGAGCTTGTTGAATATTTATTCATAGCTTTTGGTGACTACCAGGGGCGTTTCGCTTGAGGAATGGAGAACCCAAAATTCTTTGGTTTATAGACCAGAGCGCCATTCACTAGGTAACAGAGTTAGAGCTTGGAAAGAGTCACCTGCAAAGGTGACCAATCATCTTTAGATGACCTTACTATGTTGCGCAAATTCTCCTACGCTCTGCCTAGGTCAATCATTTCCTTATAAGGCAGTGCATTAGGTAAGCCGACCCTTGCTTCACAATGGAACGGTAGCTGTGCAAGTGGATGAATAACTCCCTCAATGTCAATTGTGGTGGGAGGATGACTGGAATCCTTGAAAGCATCCAGATCACTCTCCTTCTCTTCTATTCTTTCTACAATCTGTTTAGCTGTAGCGATGCAACCATCCTCAAGGAATGGGGGCGACCAAACCATCTTATTTAACTTTGAGAAAATCTCCCGCATGTTGTCCATTGTCTTGTTTAGAGTAGCTGTTACCTCTTTGGTACGTTGGAAGGAAGAGTGGCAATGGATAAACTTGTTTGCTATTTGGGCCGCAACATCCCGATCTTCAATTCTTGCCTTGGCAGGGTCTTCATTAGAGACTGAATATAGCTCGGTGAGCAGATATTTTTCTTCTGGAACCTTTTCCAAGATAAACCATGGGAATTTCTCAATTATATCATGAGCCTCCTGGCTCAATCTTGATGCTTTGGCGATGAACTGGAGGGTGGGCTACAGTGCTAGGCAAAAAGTTTTAATCTTTTCCCAATGAGAAATGTACAACTGCCTAACCAATGGAATAAGATCCGGTTGCGCAGGGGAGGATAGGAGCGAGCTTTTAAGAGAAGTGATCTTTGCGTCCTTTGAGTTAATGGCCTTAGCCAAATCTTCCCTTTTTCTTTTCTTAGATGCTAGTTGCTCCTCGGAGTTGCTCATTTCTTTATGCCAATTTTCCTCGGCTCGGGAGTGGTTTTTCAAATGCATGTCAAGAGAGGACTTTGTCTCCTGAAGTTCTTTTTCTAATTGGGCCTTTTGGTCCCTAAACTCAACATATTTCTCTTGTATCCTTTTCTCATATTGAGCTTGCTGATGCTCTAAAGCCTCATTCTTTTATGTTATCCCTTGATTATATTCAATGCGAAGCCACTCCAGCTCCTCGTTCCTTAGCTACAAATTTTGCTCCACTTCCAGATTCTTAGTACGCAACTCATTAACCATAGTAGGGTCGATAGTCTAAACCCTCACAAGTTCTCCCTGAAGTATGTTCCTTTCACTCTCAACTACTAGTGCCCTTTCTGTCAAATGTGCAACATCCACTTTGAGGGATTTCTCCTTTTTCTCAAAAAAGCTAGCCTTTTCCTTTACTAATTTGAGCTGCTCATCTCTTTTCTTCAGCTAGCAACCAGTTTTAAGGAAGTTGGAGGTGACCACCCATTGTGTTTCCTCCATAAGCTCAACCTTATCCTGTGGTCGGGCCACCTTCATGTCAAGCCCTACCGCATATATTTCATAGTCCTTTGGATGCATTTCCCTCTGTGGCTTGGTTACCCTCAAGTACATGGTTGTAAACTTCAGCTCATGCCAGGTCTCATCATAGAGAGTTTGTATTTTTGGCTCAACAGAAGCACTATCATCCTTTGTGTTGTGATTTTGCATTCTATTTGTGCATGCTTCCTTTCTAGAGTCAATTTGAACCATGAATTGGGATGGCAACGAGACTAACCTACCTGCGAAAGGAGCACCAGAGGATAGGGCATATGGATAGGTAATTTTGATAGGCCTAGGCATTTTCTTTTTTTGGAGAGTGACAGTTTGCGGGGAGAAGGGGGGAACATTCCAAAGCTTTTGAGAACCAACAGAAGGGCTTGTCACTTGCCACGGCTCAATTGGTGAACCAGTGGGAGGACTCATGGGTTGGAATGGCGAAGGAGTTGTCATCGTAGATTCGGCCTGTTGTGAAGGAAGATGAAGGTTTGCGGCAATAGTAGACACAAGGGTGCCAACAATGGATATGCCTTCAGAAAGTGAGGCAAGGAGGGCTTCAACGGCAACAGTTAGCGTAAGGGTTCGCAGAGGGGTAAACATGGGTGGAGTGACCTGTGAGAATTGGGAGAAACCTCCCGCATGCTTTGGATCAAAGCTGGGAAATGGTGGGCCAACACTCATGGTGGGGATTGCTGCATAGATAGTAGATGATACAAAGGATTGAGAAGCAAGAGAAGAAGGAGCGAAATTTACCTGTTGACTGGATGGTGGCAGCTCTAGAATCGTTAGCGACTCTTTCTCATCTTCAGGCTCCTAGTTAGTTGCAAGCACCTATCCTCCGACAGGTTCTTGTGAACTCTCTTCGATAATGGTCTCCGTACACTGCCACTTTGTGGGCGGGGTTTCCCCGGCCTTGTTAGTTATTGTCAAATTTTGTTGTAGTACTCTAGCTACCTTAGAGGCCCAAGTGAGAGTATGTGAAGACCTCGATACATTAAACCACTCATTGGTGGCTATAGAGACGGGCTGTCTAGAGCTTTTCTCTTGTGGTGCAGGGGATGCAGAAGTCACCGTTTCTTCTTCTTCTTGTTCTTTGGAATCACCTTCCACGTCATTTCCTTTATTAGCGCTAGAGTCGGGGCTGGGATGCTCCTCATCCCACCATTTTTCAAATTATTTGTCCCCATTCAAGCTTTCATAAGGGGCATCCAATTGCCTTGTTTCTTGGTGATATTTCCAGAAAGCTTCTATCTTCTCATTAGTCCATTCCTCATCCTTTAGAAACTAGTTGTACATGGTGCGGTCCATCTGGACACTATCCTTAGCCACTGCCACAACAAAGTAAAACTTGTGCCATGGCTCTTTGTTATCCTATGTGGGAACACGCGCTAGTTCAACAAAATTTTCATCCTTGTCTGCTTGCAGGTTGCACCTCTTTTCCCAGTAGGGTCGAGGAACATGAGTAACCTTCATGTACGAATCTGGCATGTTATTGAAAGGGTTATAATCCCATTTATCACATACTAAAACCAACACTAAATGAGCCAGTTTATCTTGCAATAGCTGATCTGATTGCTTCTTTAATAGTCACCATTTTGAAATTTTTCGGACAAATGAAGAATCCCTTCTTCTTGACACTTGGGTTGCTGTAGAAGGTATAATCAATGACACACACTTTTTGATACATTTCAAGTGTGAGAAACCTATTTGTGATGCAGGCCATAAGTAGGAAAGGTTGACCGATGAAGCCCCGCATCTGGAGAATGGTGAAAGCCGCTTCGAAGAACCAGTCACAAGCGGGAGTGAAACTCTACATATATCTAGTATGATCTATGTGGAGCTGGAATGTGTCACCCCCTCCTTGCAAATCTTGCAAGACCAGAGTTATAAAATAATACAAAAATGCATAGTAATCATATATCATGGAAAGAAAGGGTGTCCATGTGGATAATGGCTTCCTCTTCTGCTTCTCATAAAAAATTGACAATTCAAAATATCTGCTCAAGAAATCAGGGTTTTGAAGCAAGAATATGTGAACCAAGAAGGAGAGAAATCTAAACTTTCCCTCCACCGGGTAATTTTCTATTTTTCGTATCATTTCCTCCACCATGAATTCGGTGAAATCATACCAGAAGATATTGTGTTGTTTGTGGAATTGAAAATCCGACCCTAGTTGAAAGGATTCCACCATCTCGTCAGAGTCCCAACCACACACAAACACTAGCATTGACAAGGCATCTTGCATGTCTTCATGAAATGAGCCGTGTGGCAACGGGATACTCGATAGCTTAGCGCCTAGGATTCCCTTGCTACCAATTTCCTCCATCAGGAAATCTGAGCTCTTTTTCATCACCTTCCACATATTTTCTCCTTTGGTAGGAGAGGACTCAATTTTCTCCTTTATGGTACTTGGATCTGGGATACATAGCATGTGCCAAATGGCTTGTGGGCTGATGTGAACACTTAAGGTTTGACCCTCAATATAGCGGTGCTCGGGTTATAACGCTGAATGGCGACATCAACTATCTCTAGGAAATAATGTACCAGTGAGACCATGTATTGTGGAAGGCCACTGTACTAAACCTTCTTTGATGTCGATGTGGCTCCCTTAGGTGACCTCATCCTTGCACAGGCTACTTCTCTTAAAGACTTAGGGTTTCTTGTGAGGCGTGGGTCATGAATATTATCCCATTCCTCCTCAACCCTTTTCTGGTTTCTACAATCTTTGGTCCTATCTAATTGTATTGTATTTTCTCTCTTTGGCTTGCTTGGTATACTAGGCATAGCATATGATAACTCTTCATAGATATACATAGCTTGTGATGACCATATAGCACTAAGCAAGCATTGGCCAACCTTTTGAATTTGTTGTGATGAACCCTCCGACATTTTTCTTCAAATGAAAGATTTTGCAAGTTTTGAATTCTTCATAATTTTTACTCGGCTCTGGATATGCTGAAAACTTCTCTTCACTTGGCTTGGTGTAATTCAAAAGACATTAAGCAAAAAACCTTCTCATGCAAAATTTTAGCTATCTTTTCTCAAGATGGTAGAGGAAAGTAGGATTTTGCATTTAATTCAGCATGTACCATTAATTCCTTGGCTCGTTCAAAAATGAATTACTTGCCATTTCGAAGTGGAAAGAATTCATTATTACGTTGGAAACCGCGTAATACGCTGTGATTTCCTTGAAACTTGAACTGGCAATTTTCCTTCTAGCCCTGCATTAGTATGTGCTAGCAATTAATATCCCAGATGGAATGTGGTGCAGGAGCACCAGGCAAAGGATTATTTTGTTTTTGAGTTCTTTAATTTTGTGGTGCTATCATAAGGTCATGTTGACCATTATTTTAGGTGCTTAGGGTTTTTTTTTGTCTTTGGAAAAGAGGGTGTCAAGTTTCCAATGAGTTTAGAGGCTCACTTTGCTAAATAGTGAAAAATTGTTAAATGTCTGAAAACACAGCGGGTTTTACAAAAAGGCATTTTTAGGTCATTTAAGCCTCGACCCAAGAACCTAAATTGTTGGGAAGGCATATTTAAGGCATTCCACGACCTTTTTGGTGGGTTAGAAGTTCTTTGTACGGACTGTTTTTCCAGAAATTAAAGAAAACAACTTTCTTGTCTTATTTTCTGTGTTTTTCTGTTCTTGTTTGCAAGACAGCAGTTAAATGAATTAAAAGAGGCATTTTGTAAGTTTTTTTAGCATGTAGAGAAGCCTCTAGAAGTTCTGTTAAGGCACATTTGATAGCTGTTTCATCATTTTCACACATTCTTGTAAATTCTGTGTTTTTCCCTTATTTGCTGTTTTGACTGGAACTGTGTAAAAATGGAGTTCTAGGCTGCATTCCCTCTGTACCTGGAAGTATGGAATTGTTGGGAACGTGGTCAGGCTCCATATCTGTACATATTTTAGTGGTAGGTGCTAGGTTTTCTTTGGTTGCAGGAGTTATGAGAAAAGTCTTGCCCTAGGCGAGCCAGTGAAGAGCCCGGCTAGGAAAGGCTGCAGAACAGCGTTGATAACTTGCAGGGGAGAAAAGATTTTCAAAAAATTCTTTTTGGAGAATTTAGGGGAAGGTCTTGGCCACGTGTGGTACCAAGGAGGAGAGCCCAGCAATCCGTTTAGGAGGAGAACTTTTCACCAGTCCTAAAACTGGTTCTGGACAGTTAGAAACCCTAGTTTTCTGGGTAGTGTTTGCATGAGGGCAAAGAACGGCTTGGATAGAACCAAGACCCTAGAAATCTTGAAGCTGTAGACAAGGGAAACAAATTTCCTAAGCCAAGAACCATGTTTCTTTGGTGGGTTTAAGAGGGAAAAGCAATTTACCCCTGTTCAGAGACCAAATAGTGGCTCAAGAGCAAAACCTTTGGAATAGGCTTCATGCAAGTGTTGGTAAGATGGAGTCTAAGTGAAGTTCCAGAAACCCTAGGAGGTTGTTTTGGAGTTTTGGAAAACATTCCCTCACCCCTGCAAGATTCGTTCATGTATTGAGGGAGGATTAGTCTTTTGGATGGATAAAAGGCTAAGAAGGAAAGGAGTCATAGCACCAAGATTTGGCTTGGTAGTTGAAAACTTGACAAGATAGTGAGGTTGGCAGGAGAACCAGGGGAACTTAGAAAAGATAGAGTTCCTATAGGTTAGGGTGGAATAGAAATTTCACCAAGGAGGTCTATGTCAAGGCCTAGCACAGGAAACTGTGACTGTTTCCTGCAGCATCTGAAAACAAGTGTAACTGATTCCTACAGCTTCCAGGAATCTGTGATTGCTTCCTGTAGCCTCCCTATCAGATTGGTATCAGAGCAAGTGAAAGATTTGGGAAAGAAGTAGCTTATATGTCAGAGGAATTTGAGTCAAGTGAACTGCCCAAGATGGTGACAAATGTACAGTTAGCCAAGATGGTTGAAGAGCAAGAAGATGATAAAAAATCCCTAAAGGAAAGAATAGAGCAGCTTGAAGCAGCATTGAACAAGGTGAAATTGGAAGGAAAAGTGCCAAAAGAAGAAGAGGTTGTAGAGGAGGACAAAGTCCCTGAACCTGACCCCGTTTTGGAGGAGGAGCCTTTCTTGAAGGCATTGAAAGCATTGAGTGGAAAAGGACTTGAGGGTATACCACTGTTTAGTGGAAAGATGGATCCTGATTTGGTCATGGATTGGATAGAAGGCATGGAGAATCACCTTGAGTGTGATGGAGTAACTGAAGCACAGAAGGTGAAGGTAGCTAAATCAAGGTTGAGAGGATCAGCTTTGACATGGTGGAAGTTTGTTCAGACTGAAAGGGAAAAAGAAGGTAAGCAACCCATTTCAACTTGGAAAGGAATGGTTGCTAAGGTAAAGGAAGCCTACATGCCAGATGACTATGAGATTCAGCTGCACAAGAAGAGGCAAAGTCTAAGGCAGAAAGACCAAGATGTCAACACCTATACTGAAGAGTTCCAAAAGCTTTGTTTAAGATCTAATGTGGCAGAAGATGAGAGCCTAAAAGTGGCTAGATACCTAAATGGTTTGAAGTCGAACATCCAAGAAGAGATGGCTTTACTCAGCCCTAAAACAGTACACCAATGTTATCAGTTGGCTATCAAGATTGAAGAAAGGAACAAGAGGAAGCATGATCAGTCTTCTAAGGGCAGAGGCAGAGGTAGAGATCAAAGAGGACAGCGTGGTGGTTACCAAGGTAGAGGTAATGATCAAAGGAACTAAGGAGAATCAAAACTTGCTGAGCATGGAGGTGAAACATCTTCAAGAGGAGGATTTAACAGAGGGAGAGGACCTCAAGGAGGCTCAAACAGAGGAATAGGAGCAGGCAGAAGTAACTCTTACTTTGCCACCATGAAATGTTATCACTGCAATCAGCTAGGTCATCCAGCTTATTGATGCCCGGAGAAAGCTTCATCTAGAAATGATAAAAGAGTAGCTTATGCACAAGAGGACACCATGAGTGTCAAATCCCCTGAGATCAGTCAAATAGAATCAGAAGTAGGTGAAAATCTGATGTTTAATAGAGTGCTGATCAGACAACCAGTCAAGGAAGAACCCAAGCAAAGGAGAGCTTTGTTTAGAGAAAGGTGCAAGATATTGGGAAAGGTATGCAAGGTCATTGTAGATTCTAGTTCTACAGATAATATCATCTCTGAGGAGGCAGTAACAAAGCTAAAATTGGAGAAAGTACCCCATAATAACCCCTACAAGGTCACATGGCTGAATAAAGGGCAGAGTGTTTTGGTGAATGAGCAGGTCACAGTAGAATTTTCAATTGGAGGCTATAAAGACAAGCTGGTTTGTGATGTATTACCCATGGATGCATGTCATCTACTACTGGGCAGACCTTGGCAATATGACATAAGTGTTGTTTATGATGGGAAAGAGAACACCATTTCATTCAAGAAGGATGGAAGAACCTTCAAACTGCAGTCATTGATTGAGGAAGATGAAGGATAGTCAAAGGTACCCAACATTATGTTGAGTAGTGGCAAGGAGTTCCTTAAGGACCTACACCAAGGGAATGAAGGATATGTGGTTATGATGCAGTCCAAAGAGGAAGAAAAGGCTGAAAGGACAGTGTTACCAGTAGCAGTCCAAAACTTGCTTGACAAATACAAGAGCATAGTCAGTGATGGAACACCATCAACTTTACCACCCAAGAGAGCAATAAGTCATCAAATTGACTTTATACCTAGAGCCTCATTGCCTAACAAAGCAGCATACAAGCTTACACCTGAGCAGAACCAAGAGGTGGCTAGGCAAGTGGAAGAATTGTTGAATCAAGGTCTGATTCAAAAGAGCATCAGCCCATGTGCAGTCCCAGTTGTTTTGGCAACAAAAAAAGGAGGTAAGTGGAGATTATGCACTGATTCTAGAGCAATTAATAGAATCACAATTAGGTATAGGTTTCCTATTCCTAGAATTGAAGACTTGATGGATTGTCTTGGAGGTGCAAAATTCTTCACCAAGCTGGATCTTAAGAGCGGGTATCATCAAATCAGAATTAAGGAGGGTGATGAATGGAAGACAACTTTTAAGACAAATGATGGCTTGTATGAGTGGAAAGTGATGCCATTTGGCCTCTCAAATGCCCCTAGCACGTTCATGAGACTAATGAATGAGGTGCTTAAGGATTTTACAGGGATCTTTGTAGTAGTCTATCTTGATGACATACTGATTTTCAGTAAGACAGCAGAAGAACATTTGAAGCATGTGGAGATGGTACTTAAAAGGCTGCAAGAAGAACAATTGGCCATTAATCTTGAGAAGTGTGAGTTCTTCAAACAAGAGCTTGTGTATCTAGGCTTTGTAGTATCCCAAGGAACGTTGAAGATGGATCCAAGCAAGGTGGAAGCCATCCTAAACTGGCCCACACCAACCACAGCAACAGAGGTAAGGAGTTTTCATGGTTTAGCTCAGTTTTATAGAAAATTCATAAGGAATTTCAGTGGTATATGTGCACCAGTGCTAGACACTATTAAAGGTGGTTTAAAAATAAAGTTTAAATGGACTCAAGAGGCTGATAAAGGTTTTGAAAAACTGAAACAAGAGGTGGCAACCCAACCTATTCTATTGTTGCCTAGTTTTGACAAGTTGTTCATAGTTGAGTGTGATGCAAGTGGAGTAGCTGTAGGAGGAGTACTTAGTCAAGAAGGTAGGCCTGTAGCCTTCTTTAGTGAAAAGCTCAATGAAGCCAAGAAAAATTACTCTACCTATGATCTAGAATTATATGCTTTAGTGCAGTCCCTTAGGAAGTGGAGGCATTATTTGTTACCCAAAGAGTTTGTGGTTTTTACCGATAACCAGGCACTTAGTTACATCAACACCCAAGAGAAGCTGAGTAATAGACATTTGAAATGGATGGAATACATCCAAGCTTTCACTTTTACCATCAAGCACAAAAAGGGACAAATGAATAAGGTTGCAGATGCATTAAATAGAAGGTTGCTGACAGTCCAAGAGATACAGCTGAAAAGAATTGGATTGGAGAGTTTTAAAGATCTCTATGGTGAGGATGAAGACTTTTCAGAAGCCTACAAGGTATGTTCTAATTTTGAGAATCATTTTCATAGTCAGTTTTCTGAGTATACACTAGAAAATGGACTGTTATTTAAGGGTAATCAGTTATGTGTTCCAAGAGGATCAATGAGAGAAAATTTGATTCAAGAAAAACATAATGGAAGTCTTAGTGGGCATTTTGGTATTAATAAAACTTTAGAGCTAGTTCAAAGATTCTATTACTGGCCTAAGTTAGCAAGAGATGTCAGAAAATATGTGGAACAGTGCATTGTATGCATGAAAGCCAAAGGGGGAGCTAGCAATGCTGGTTTGTATCAGCCTTTACCTATTCCAAACAGACCATGGGAGTGTGTGAGCATGGATTTTGTGGTAGGTCTTCCTAATACCAAGACTGGTTTTGACAGTATTTATGTTGTGGTAGATAGATTTAGTACGATGAGTCATTTTATTCCATGCAAGACTACACATGATGCAAGTTACATAGCCCATCTTTTCTTCAGGGAAGTTGTAAGAATCCATGGATTGCCATTGAGCATTGTATCAGACAGGGATGTGAAGTTCATGAGTCATTTTTGGAAAACTCTATGGAGCAGATTGGGAACAAATCTATCTTTTGGATCAGCTTACCATCCTCAGACTGATGGTCAAACAGAGGTGGTTAACAGAGTGCTAGGTAATCTTTTAAGGTGTCTAACCAAGGAATATGGACAGACATGGGATATGGTAATTTCTCAAGCTGAATATGCTTATAATGATAGTGTCAATAGAACTACAGGAAAAAGTCCTTTTGAGGTTGTGTATGGGATGCACCCAAGAGGTATTTGTGAACTTAGAGACCTTGGATCTCAGGAGAATAGGAGTGGACATGCAGAAGACTTCACTCAAACCATGAAGGAGATTCATGAGCAGGTTAAGAAAACAGTTACTGCAGCAACACAAAAATTGAAGGATAAAGTTGATGAGTCAAAGAGAGATGTACAGTTTCAAGTAGGTGATTATGTGATGGTTCACCTCAATAAATCAGATTGCAGAAGGGCATGGCAACCAAGTTACAGATGAAAAGAGTGGGTCCATGCAAGGTATTGGCCAAATATGGCAAGAATGCATACAAGGTGGAGTTACCAGCAGACTTGGGAATCTCTCCAGTTTTCAATGTTGCTGATTTGATCAAATATAAAGGGACAGCCAAGGATCTGGATCAGGACAGTCAGGAGGTCTACAAAGACATCAGCAACATGTCCATACCAACTCTAGACAAGCTGCAAGCAGAAAAGATCTTGGAGTCAAGAGTGAAAAAGACTACAAGGCACAAGGTGTACATGGAGCATCTTGTTAAATGGAAGGATAAGCATGAATCTGAAGCTACCTGGGTAGAAGAAGTAGATTTTAAGAAGCAAGGCATTGATATGTCTCTGATCTCTCCCAAACTTCCTTAGTTGTTTGTGCTGAGAGGGGGAGAATGGTGCAGGAGCACCAGGCAAAGGATTATTTTGTTTTTGAGTTCTTTAATTTTGTGGTGCTATCATAAGGTCATGTTGACCATTATTTTAGGTGCTTAGGGTTGTTTTTGGTCTTTGGAAAAGAGGGTGTCAAGTTTCCAATGAGTTTAGAGGCTCACTTTGCTAAATAGTGAAAAATTGTTAAATGTCTGAAAACACAGCAGGTTTTACAAAAAGGCATTTTTAGGTCATTTAAGCCTCGACCCAAGAACCTAATTTGTTGGTAAGGCATATTTAAGGCATTCAAAGACCTTTTTGGTTGGTTAGAAGTTCTTTGTACGGACTGTTTTTCCAGAAATTAAAGAAAACAGCTTTCTTGTCTTATTTTCTGTGTTTTTCTGTTCTTGTTTGCAAGACAGCAGTTAAATGAATTAAAAGAGGAATTTTGTAAGTTTTTTTAGCATGTAGAGAAGCCTCTAGAAGTTTTTTTAAGGCACATTTGATAGCTGTTTCATCATTTTCACACATTCTTGTAAATTCTGTGTTTTTCCCTTATTTGCTGTTTTGACTGGAACTGTGTAAAAATGGAGTTCTAGGCTGCATTCCCTCTATACCTGGAAGTATGGAATTTTTGGGAACGTGGTCAGGTTCCATATCTGTACATATTTTAGTGGTAGGTGCTAGGTTTTCTTTGGTTGCAGGAGTTATGAGAAAAGTCTTGCCCTAGGCGAGCCAGTGAAGAGCCCGGCTAGGAAAGGCTGCAGAACAGCATTGATAACTTGCAGGGGAGAAAAGATTTTCAAAAAAATATTTTTGGAGAATTTAGGGGAAGTTCTTGGCCACGTGTGGTACCAAGGAGGAGAGCCCATCAATCCATTTAGGAGGAGAAGTTTTCACCAGTCCTAAAACTGGTTCTGGACAGTTAGAAACCCTAGTTTTCTGGGTAGTGTTTGCATGAGGGCAAAGAACGGCTTGGATAGAACCAAGACCCTAGAAATCTTGAATCTGTAGACAAGGGAAACAAATTTCCTAAGCCAAGAACCATGTTTCTTTGGTGGGTTTAAGAGGGAAAAGCAATTTACCCCTGTTCAGAGACCAAATAGTGGCTCAAGAGCAAAACCTTTGGAATAGGCTTCATGCAAGTGTTGGTAAGATGGAGTCTAAGTGAAGTTCCAGAAACCCTAGGAGGTTGTTTTGGAGTTTTGGAAAACATTCCCTCACCCCTGCAAGATTCGTTCATGTATTGAGGGAGGATTAGTCTTTTGGATGGATAAAAGGCTAAGAAGGAAAGGAGTCATAGCACCAAGATTTGGCTTGGTAGTTGCAAACTTGACAAGATAGTGAGGTTGGCAGGAGAACCAGGGGAACTTAGAAAAGATAGAGTTCCTATAGGTTAGGGTGGAATATAAATTTCACCAAGGAGGTCTATGTCAAGGCCTAGCACAGGAAACTGTGACTGTTTCCTGCAACATCTAAAAATAGTGTAACTGATTCCTGCAGCTTCCAGGAATCTGTGATTGCTTCCTGTAGCCTCCCTATCAGAATGATTAAGCCAAAGCAAATGACCACTGACTGAAAAGATATGAATCCTGCCTTGGGTTTTGGGAAGCACCTGTGAGGTGACACAATAGTCTACAGACCGTGCAGCTTACTGCCGATGAGTGCCACCATTTTGAAGTTAATTAATTCGATCTTATTAACTTAGCACGCATTGAGTCATACTTTTGTAGATGCAAACGGTCAGAAAATGTGATAAAATGCAAGCACGCCTTTCAAGTTGGCACTTGGTTATCATCACGTTTTCTCAAAACAGATTAGCATGCATTTTATTAGTTTCTCTATAAATAGGCCACTAAGTAGTGAGGAAATCACACTTAGCATTTGAGAAAATTTTAGCGATAGGTCATTGGCATAGTATTTAGCTTCAGCAAGCGAGTTTTCTCATAGGCTAGGTGGTACGCAAGTTTCAGGAGTAGTTAGAAGGTAGTAGCATTGTGTCAGTACCATGGATACTCCCATTAGGCTAGTTTCTTACAATTCTCAGACAACTTCCTTCAGAGAGATTTCAACTAGGCACTTGAAAAGGATGACCAAAAATAAACACTCCTTGGTTTTGATAGCCATAAAATGGGTTCTGGGTAGGGACTGCATAGAGTATGAGGAAAAATACCATGTAAACACCGATATCTACTCACACTTTGTTGTGTCAATGCTAGACATTGGTATCCCTAGGCTTCTAATTCTAAAGTTGCTCAAGGAAATTTTTCTGAAAAATTACCTGAATAGTCTAGGTGAGGTCGTTGCTCACGCTGCGTATGGGGTAGGCCTTTCAACAACCAGTGACCTCCGATGCTATATTGAGGAAGAATTGGTCATCGTATGGCTGCCATTTCTAAGTGGATTCCACCTCCAGACACAAAACGAGCACCAAAAGAGGGTTACCCAAGCCTTGCACTTTTTGCTTTGCAGCTACAACATAGTGCCATTCTACAACATTGATTGGTACATTGACTTCAGGAACCTAGTATTCCCTCCACCAATGTCGGTTGCTCCAAATGATTCTGTTTCTGCTACTGAAAAACCTATTGATGAAGATGCGATAGATGTTGTTAATGCGTGGATTGCAGCTGCCCATGCTCTTGGATAAAATGTCTCCTTATTTCTTTATTTTCTGCTGTTAAGAATACACCACCCATTTCCAATTTTTGTATATAAGCCTGAAAAAGGCCATAGATATAGCATATATGAAAAGAATAGCACGTATAATCATATACTTTTTGAATTATGGCTCTCTCAGCCATTTTCTGCCATGTAAAAATGAAAGAATATATATATAATGACATATATCTTTATAAAATCCATGGATCTTTCTTCTTTTTGCATATATGTTGTATGGGTTCTTTTTCATTAGCATATTTGCATATTTCCTTTGCATATGGGTGTATTTCCTGATTATTTCTGTAAAGCAATTGTATTGCCCCACTCTCTGCAATGATGGGTTGCTTTTCCCCGAAACACGCACTAATTTCTAAAAAGACCGACCAACAAAAAGGGAAAGAAAATAAAAGCATATTAACATATGTACAATAATAAAATTTGACACTTAATGGAACTGTTGGAGTTAAAATGGCACTGAGAGGGGGGGTGAATCAGTGTCTTAACAGATTTGACCAATTTTCAAAAATTCAAAAACATAGCCCAGATTTGATCTCAATATACTTTGATTAATGCATTCATGAGTTGAATGTAATCATTCATAAACAAAATTGAGAAAAGTAATAACCAAACAGTGAACTGAAATAACAACAACACAGTAAAGCAGTGAGAACTCAGAAGAACAAAGAGACACAAGATTTTGCCGAGTGGAAAACCCTCCTAGAGTATAAAAACCACTCCCGAAATTCCTTCCAGGTTTAATCTTTTGAACAACTGTTCACAATGCCTTATAGGCTGATTTTTGAGCACCCACTCAAGGAGCACCAACCCCTCATTTAGAGATATCTATCTCAAGGAGTACCAACCCCTCAAATTATATTTTTGAACAATAAAAATATCTCAGAGGATCTCTCTGTTTTTAGTTAAGCTCATAACTCTCTATTTTTCTCGTCTAGCTAATACCCTAAGAATTCAAAAATTGAATCCTTAAAATATTACATAGAAAAGAATTTTACAATATATCTCTGCATCTTTGTTTTTCAGATTTTTATTGCAGAGTTTATCCATTTTCATATAGCCAAAGAATAATAATCTCAGAATTACAACAACAGCACAGAAAAGATTTTTCTGCTTCTATTTATACATCTTTTTAGGTATCAAGACTTCAACGAATTTTATGGTCAAAAGGAGCATCGAGTAAAGATAACTCTTTTTGATTTAAATGCCAGATAAGTAACAGTCTTCAGGAGTAACGACTGAACAACCAAACTGAAAAGATTCAAACTGAAGTTAACAAAGCTTTTTACAATAGAACTCTTCATCTTGTATCCAGCAAGATTATTAGTCAAAGTGAAATTAATTTTTCAATACAAGAGCCGTCCTCAACAAATATGAAATATATGAGATCATTTCACTGCTTAAAAAGCATGACTGCCCACCACTGTAAATTATAACCTCTAATGCATGAATAACAATACTCTGTTAGGGCATCATTTGCCACATTAGTAACTGAGATGCAGAGAGCAGTTCTAAAAATGGTGAATATAAACCAGCATGTGCAACATGAAATGCATAAATACCAGAGATTTGATGCCAACCAATGATGTCGGGCCTACAATGATATTTAGAAATTCCCATGTCAGCCACAGTGTTTGAGTCTTCATTAATCATTCATTGAGACAACCCCGTAAGTATGTCGAAGGCAATTATAACGTTGTTAGTCGCCCTGTGTTCTTTGTGTTTCGCTATGACCTTATGCGAGCTACGTTTCCTTTTCCTCATTTGCTTTCGCCATGACCTAGTGATGTCAGGAAGACCTCTCGTAGACCACATTATGTTTCACCGAAATCCCTTTTATCTCTTATGTGTTGCTGTGACATTCTACTGTCAGGGAGATGTTTCGTAGATAATGCTTTGTTTTACCGAAAGTCATCCTTTCATCTGGTGTCACTAAGACAATTCAAAATCGGCGAGACCTCTCGTAGAGCATCCAGTGTCTTACCAAAATCCCACGTGATCATTCCTATTCGCCGAGACAACTCAATGCCTATGCCGACAAGGTCCATTTGTATTCCATCGGTGAGAACCACAAGGTTTGCTATGACATTATATCGATGCCCCAACTCTTGTCGATGTGTTCCCATTCATCCTCTGGTCGGTGAGACAATCTCGCTGTGTCCCTATACCGACGGTATAACTCCTGCCGATAGGGATCACCCTCTGTTGCCGAAACAAAGGAGAAGTCCTACCGAAAGCTACCTGTGAAACTCCATGTGTAATGTCGATGAGACCGAAGGTCACTCGCCAAGACCTCACTTCGATAACCCTAACTCTTACCAATATGTATCTTCCTACTACCGGTCAGTGTGATAATGTATAATCGCTATGACTTCACATCGAAAGCAACATTTCTGGCCGAAATGAATCTTTAAAGTGCCAGTCAGTCGATGTAACAATTCAAACTTGCCAAGACACAATGTCGATGAAGGATCACTTATGTCGATGAACCACCTCATGTATTAGTCGGTGAGACCCGACTCATTTGGAAAGACCTATCCCCGGTGAAAAATACTCATGCCGATAGACCTTTCCTTTGTAGCCAAAACCACATGAATGTCATGCCGATAGATACCCAAAGGAGAATTTTGTCATCAAGGACAAACCAATCAGAACACAACTGAGAACCAACAAACTCCCCCTTTGTCCTTGATGGAAAAACACAAATGACTCTCCCCCTTTTTGCCTCAATGAAAAAGGATAGAAGAGAAGAATGTGCAATGCTAGGAAACACAACTGAGAAGCCAACCGAAAGTATCATGAGAAATAGCTACAAAAAAAAAGAGTAACAGTGCAACAACCAAGATTGTAGGAGAGCTGTAAGTGAATCAAAATATATAACATGCTCCCCCTAAGCTGAAGCTTAGTGAATTAGAGAAGTAACGATTGAGAGATAACTCCCAATCGAAGTCTCAACCTTTCAAATAACTCTTTTGCTAAGGGCTTAGTAAAAATATCAGCCACCTGATCTTGTGATCCAACAAAATGTAAACATACTTCATTAGCTAGTACCTTTTCTTGCAAAAAATGAAACTTGATAGCAATATGTTTAGTTCGAGAGTGCATAACAGGATTTTTGGAGATATTTATCACACTTGTGTTATCATAGAGAATTGAAACAGGTTTAGGAACTTCAATACCCATATCAGATAGAGTTTGGCTCATCCAAAGAACTTGAGTACAACATGAAGTGGCAACAATGTATTCTGCTTCAGCAGTAGAAAGAGAAAAAAATACTTGTTTCTTGTTGTGCCATGCCATTAAATGATCACCAAGAAAGAATGCAACACCACTGGTGCTTTTCCTATCATCCAAACAACCAGCCCAGTCAACCTCAGTATAAGCAATCAAAGAGAAATCATTGCTTCTAGGATACCAAAGACCATAATCAAGAGTGCCCTGAATATATTTAAAAATCCTTTTGACAGCAGTGACATGGGATTCTTTAGGTGATTCCTGAAACTGTGCAACAGTGCAAAATGCCTGCAAGATGTCAGGTCAAGAAGCAGTTAAATACAATAGACTACCAATCATTGATCTATATTCAGTTTGATTTGTATCAGGAGAATCATCAACCTTAGTAAGTTTGCATCCAGTAACCATTGGAGTGCTAACTGGATGGCATTCATCCATCTGAAATTTCTTAAGCATCTCTCTAGCATACTTGGTTTGAGAAAGAAATATTCCATTTTCACGTTGAGAGATTTGAAGACCCAAGAAGAAATTTAATTCTCCCAATAATGACATTTCAAATTCAGATTCCATTAGCTGAGAGAATTTTTTACTCAAAGTAACATTGTTGCAGCCAAAGATAGTGTCATCAACATAAATTTCAACAACCAAAATATTAGAACCTTCAGTTTTAACATAAAGATTGTTGTCTACACCTCCTCTAACAAAACCATTTGAAAGAAAATGACTGTCCAGCCTAGAGTACCAAGCTCTAGGTGCTTGTTTTAAGCCATAGAGGGCCTTTTTCAATTTGTAAACATGATCAAGCTTATCTTTGCAAATAAATCCTTCAGGCTGTTCAACATAGACCTCTTCATCTAAATAGCCATTTAAAAAAGCAGTTTTGACATCCATTTGATAAACAATAAAGTCTTTATAAACAAAATAAGCCAAGAATATTTTGATAGATTCTAATCTAGCAACAGGTGCAAAGGTTTCACCAAAATCAATACCTTCTTGTTGAGCATAGCCTTTGTAGACAAATCTTGCTTTGTTGTGAATAACATTACCATTTTCATCAACCTTGTTTCTATATATCCATTTTCCTCCAATGACATTCTTGTCATCTAGTCTTGGGACTAACTCCCAAGTCTAATTTTTCTCAATCTGATCAATTTATTCCTGCATAGCATTAAGCCAACATGAGTCTGTGAGAGCTTCATTAAAAATTTTAGGCTCAAACTGAGTAACTAGACAGAAAGCTATTTGTGCCTTTTCATCAGATTATGTAGCCTTTCTTCTAGTTTAACACCTGCATTTTTATCCCCAATAATCTAATCTTTGGGGTGATATATAGCTAGAGTTTTCAAAGGAGCTTTTGATGCAACCTTTTTAGGACTTGCTTTTTCACTTTTAGGGCTTGCTAATTCAGCAAAAGACTTTGCTATTTCAGCTTCTTCTGAATTTGATTCAAGTTCAATCCGTTCTTCCTCATTATCCTACAAGATATTAGCATCTAAATGTAATCTTTCATCAAACTTTACATTCACAACTTCAACAATCTTGTTAAGCCTTATGTTAAGAAATTTATAAGCTTTGCTGTGAGTTGAGTATCCCAAAAAAGATACCCTCATCGCACTTTGATTGAAAGCTGCCAAGGTTATCATCATCTTTCTTGATAAAACACTTACTTCCAAAATTTTTAAAGTATTTGACAGAAACAGTTTTTCCATACCAAAGTTCATAAGGAGTGTGTTTAGATTTCACCCTAAGCTGCACTCTATTCAAAATGTATACAGTTGTATGAACAACTTCTTTCCAATACATATCAGACAACTTAGCTTCATCTAGCATGGTTCTAGCCATTTCTTTTACAGTTCTATTCTTACGTTCAACTACCCCGTTTTGTTGAGGTGTTTTTGTTGCAACATACTATCTTTTAATGTCGTGCTATTCACAGTAATCAATAAACTCTTGAGAGGTGAACTCACCTCCTTTGTTAGATTGCAGACATTTAAGTTTCAAATCAGATTCCTTCTCAACCAATTTATGAAAGATTTTAAACCTTTCAAAGGCTTATGATTTGTGCTTAAGAAATGTGACCCAAACCATTCTAGTATAATCATCCACAAACAGCATAAAGTACCTTTCACCATTAATAGACCTTGTTCTGGTTGGTCCACATAAATCAGTATGCACAAGCTGTAAAGGTTTTGAAGAAGAATGTTCTTTTGTTTTGAAGCTGATTTTAGTTTGTTTACCAATTAAACATTCTTTGCACATAAAGTTTTTTGGCTTGCTAAGAACTAGTAGACCTCTAACATTCTAATTTTTACTAATTCTAACCAGATTTTCAAAGTCTATGTGTCCTAATCTTTTATGCCATAACCAACTCTCTTCAATTTGGCCCATTAAACACATACCTTGATTATTGTCATTTCTTGATGTGTTGAGAAGATTGTACACATTTCCTTTTGTCCTCCTTCCAGCTGCAATAGCCTTTCCTAGCTTGTTCTTAATCTCACATCCCTGCGAAGTGAAAAGAACATGATAACCACTATCATAGATTTGACTAACACTTAGAAGATTGTGCTTGAGACCTTCCACATAGTACACATTATAGATAGGAGTGTCTTCATTCAGAAGAAGTGAACCTCTACCTTTAATTTGAATACCAGAGTTATCACCAAACTTAACATATCCACCTACATAATCTTCAAGATTTATAAACTTATCCTTATTGCCAGTCATATGATTAGAACATCCACTGTCCAGGACCCATAAGTCCTTTTTCTTGGAATGAAAAGTTTGAACCAACATAGTTTTGCTCAATGTTGTTGACAGTCTTAGGTTTCCAAACCTTTTTAATTTTCTGCTGTTTAGATTGCATATCAGTTCTGCACTGTTTGACAAAATGTCCCAAAGCATTGCATTTAAAACATTTGATCTATCTAACAAAACCATAGTGTTGCCTAAGACCAAACCTGGGTATTCTAGGATTCATAAGCCTGCAAGTGCTCACCTTATGGCCAAATTTGTTACAGAAAAAACAATAACCATAGAAGAAAGGATTGACTCTGTATGAAGATCTATTACCTCTTAAAGACTGAACATGATCCTTACCAAATTCTGAGTGATTTGAACTTGAACCTTTGACTTCAGAAGAGGGGTTTTGTTTTACATTGTCAATTGAACATCCACCCTTTTCAAAACCAACACCAGTTTTATCTTTATACATCTTCTGCTTGCTGAGCATCTCATTCAGTTTTAGAGTGCTTTCATATTTTTCAATTTCCTTCCTAAGACAGACTACTTCTTGTTCCAGTTTTTGAATTTCTTGATCTTTGTAGCTTACAGTCTCTCGAAGATAGTCTTCAACTCTTTTAGCTTCTTCAAGCTGAGTTTTCAGAGAGACCATTTCTTGATTTGGTTTATGTTCTTGAGCAAGAACTTGTTTTTTGAGTTTTCTGACCTCTTGTAAAGCACATTTCAACTCACTTTCAAGATCTACTTCACCTTCTTCAATATCAATGGTGTTTGAATCATTTTGCTGAGTAATTTCAGCTATGAACAAAGTTTCATCTTCTTCAACTGATGAATCTTCAGACTCAATATCAGATTCATCCTTACTAAACAAACTTTTCTTCTTTTTGAAATTCAAGTTTCATTTAGGTTTGAAGGCCTTCTTCTTAGGTTGTTTTTCAGTTGTCTCGTTGTCACTGATTTGATCATCATAGGGACACTTTGCAGCAAAGTGACCTATTTTGCCACAGTTAAAACATTTAAAGGGAAGTTTTCCCTTATATTTTCCTGATCCCTTTTTAAGTCTTCTAACAAAATGGAATTCTTTAGAATCAGACAACTCTGATTCACTGACTTTGAATTTTTCTTTCTTTTCAGTGTTAAAGGTAGTTTCTTTTCCCGTTGAATTGTTTTTGCTAGTTCTCATTTCATAGACAGTAAGTATTCCTTGCAGGCTGTCTAAGGTAAGCTTATCAAAGTGTTTCTTTTCTTATAGGGCTGAAACCTTAGATTCAAATTTGGATGGTAAGGTTCTAACAACCTTTGTGACCACATCAAATTCATTAACCTCTTGACCTAGACCTTTCATTGCATTAACAACTTCATCAACTCTTAGAAAATATTCAAACACTTTTTCATCATCCTTCATTTTCAACTCCTCAAACTGATGTTTGAGTGTAATCATTTTTGACAGTTTGACTTTCTCATTCCCTTGATATATAGTTTCAAGTTTTTCCCAGATTTCATGAGCAGATTTGCAATGCATGACTTTAAT
Organism: Sequoia sempervirens; assembly: GCA_007258455.2. Lineage (NCBI taxonomy): Eukaryota > Viridiplantae > Streptophyta > Pinopsida > Cupressales > Cupressaceae > Sequoia > Sequoia sempervirens. The sequence goes on from VDFB02353493.1 coordinate 126,518,926, forward strand.
GAACACATCTTTAGTTAACCCACACAAGAGGGCATGCTTAGCTCTGGCATTTGTTTCATACCTCTTTTTTTCAACAGGATCAGTGGGAATGGAGGCTGGTACATTGTAATCATTTAAAACAATGCTCCAAACAAACATCAAAACAAATAAGAAAAAGCTTCCATTTGATTTTCTAGAACACATAATCTGTTCCATCAAATAACAGAGCTCTGGTTACAGAGGCACCATCTTGAGAATGTGCCATTAAAAACAAACACCAAGACCAAGATCAATCCAAGGTGATTAAAACCTATCAGAGGACCCTACTCTGATACCAATTGTTGGAGTTAAAATGACACTAAGAGGGGGGGGGGTGAATCAGTGTCTTAACAGATTTGACCAATTTTCAAAAATTCAAAAACATAGCCCAGATTTGATCTCAATATACTATGATTAATGCATTCATGAGTTGAATGTAATCATTCATAAATAGAATTGAGAAAAGTAATAACCAAACAGTGAAATGAAATAACAACAACACAGTAAAGCAGTGAGAACTCAAAAGAACAAAGAGACACAAGATTTTGACAAGTGGAAAACCCTCCTGGGGTATAAAAACCACTCCTGAAATGCCTTCCAGGCTTAATCTTTTGAACAACTGTTCACAATGCCTTATAGGCTGATTTTTGAGCACCCACTCAAGGAGCACCAACCCCTCGTTTAGAGATATCTATCTCAAGGAGTACCAACCCCTCAAATTATATTTCTGAACAATAAAAATATCTCAGAGGATCTCTCTATTTTCAGTTAAGCTCAGAACTCTCTATTTTTATCGTCTACCTAATACCCTAATAATTCAAAAATTGAATCCTTAAAATATTACATAGAAAATAATTTTACAATAAATATTTGCATCTTTGTTTTTCAGATTTTTATTGCAGAGTTTATCCATTTTCATATAGCCAAAGAATGATAATCTCAGAATTACAACATCAACATAGAAAAGAGTTTTCTTCTTCTATTTATACATCTTTTTAGGTATCAAGACTTCAACGAATTTCATGGTCAAAAGGAGCATCGAGTAAAGATAACTCTTTTTGATTTAAATGCCAGATAAGTAACAGTCTTCAGGAGTAACGGCTGAACAACCAAACTGAAAAGACTCAGACTGAAGTTAACAAAGATTTTTACAATAGAACTCTTCATCTTGTACCCAACAAGATTATTAGTCAAAGTGAAATTAATTTTCCAATACAAGAGCCGTTTCACCCAGCTAAGAGCCATCCTCAATAAATCTGAAACGTATGAGATCATTTCACTGCTTAAAAAGCATGACTGCCCACAACTATAAATTATAACCTCTAATGCATGAATAACAATACTTTGTGAGGGAATCATTTGCCACATTAGTAATTGAGATGTAGAGAGCAGTTCGAAAAATGGTGAATATAAACTAGTATGTGCAGCATGAAACACATCAATACCAAAGATTCGATGCCAACCAATGATGTCAGCCTGCAACGATATTTAGAAATTCCCATGTCGGCCACAGTGTTTGAGTCTTCATTAATCATTTGCTGAGACAACCCCGTAAGTATGCTAAAGGAAATTATAATGCTATCAGTCACCCCGTGTTCTTTGTGTTTCGCTATGACCTTATGCGAGCTGCATTTCCTTTTCCTCATTTGCTTTCGCCGTGACCCAGTGATGTCAGGAAGACCTCTCGCAGACCACATTATGTTTCACCGAAAGCCCTTTTATCTCTTATGTGTTGCTATGGCATTCTGCTGTCAGGGAGATGTTTCATAGATAATGCTTTGTTTTACCAAAAGTCATCCTTTCATCCGGTGTTGCTGAGACAATTCAAAATCGGGGAGACTTCTCGTAGAGCATCCTGTGTCTTACCAAAATCCCACGTGATCATTCCTGTTCATCGAGACAACTCAATGCCTATGCCGACAAGGTCCATTTGTATTCCATCGGTGAGACCCACAGGGTTCGCTATGATATTATATCGATGCTGCAACTCTTGTCGATGTGTTCCCATTCATCCTCCGATCGGTGAGACATAACAATCTCACTGTGACCCTATACTGACGGTATAATTCCTATCGATAGGAATCACCCTCTGTCGCCGAAACAAAGTAGAAGTCCTACCAAAAGCTGCTTGTGAAACTCCATGTGTAATGTCGGCGAGACCGAAGGTCACTCGCCAAGACCTCACTTCGATAACCCTAACTCTTACCGATATGTATCTTCCCGCCACCGGTCGGTGTGACAATGTACAATCGCTATGTCTTCACACCAAAAGCAGCATGTCTGGCTGAAGTGAATCTTTAAAGTTCCAGTTGGTCGATGTAACAATTCAAACTCGCCAAGACACAATGCTAATGAAGGATCACTTACGCTAATTAACCACCTCATGTATTAGTCGGTGAGACCCGACTCATTCAGAAAGACCTGTCCCTGGTGAAAAATACTCATGCCGATAGACCTTTCCTTTGTCGCCAAAACCACGTGAATGTCATGCCAAGAGATACCCAAAGGTGAATTTTGTCATCAAGGAAAAACCAATCATAACACAAATGAGAACCAACAGGAACAACTTAAGATAAATCATGTTGACCGGGATTCCCAAGGGTTCTTGTTCCATTCTTTCGAACTCGAAATCATTATGCTCTTTGCATTGAATGATTTTAAAGGGGACCTCCCATAGGCTATCAAATTTTCCATGCTGACCTAGCTTAGCAACACTTTCATTATATTTCAACACTAAGTCTCTGCATCTTAGGCCTTGGTCGAAAGCCCTCTTGTCAAACCATCGCTTGACCACTTGTTGGTAGTTTGTCATGGCTATTAGGGAATTCTCCCTTTTTTCTTGTACTTCTAACAGCTCGGCAAGCCGAACCTCCATGGTGCCATTTTGTTCTATCTGGAGGGATTTCAACAGTTGAAGCGTTGGAATCTCCATAGATATAGGAAATAATGCCTCTTTCCCATATACTAACTCATAAGGCGAAGTCTTAAGGACTTTCTTAGGAGTTATGCGGTTTTCCCAAAGTGTCACTTGGAGGTTTTTGTGCCATTCTCTTTAGTGTTCAGAATCAATTCTTTTAAGGAGTCTGAACAGGTTCTTGTTCGTTGACTCCGCTAGGCCGTTTCCCTACGGGTAATAATTCAATGATGTCTTAAGGAATATTCCATTTGTTAATGCAAAGTGACATACCTTTGCACCCAGGAAAGCTCTGGCATTATCAAAAATGATAGTCTTCAGAGGACCAAACCTTGTCACCAAATCTTTGAGGAAATCCACTATCTCTACTTCTGTTGTGTTTTTAAGCGTAACGACCTCTATCAATCTTGTGAAGTAATCTGTGGCAGTCAGAATCCACTTGTGCCCAATGCTGGAAGCGGGATTAATCATCTTGATGAATTCTAGGCCCCATTGTGCAAATGGTTCATCCACCACTATAGGCTTAAGAGGCATTGCATAATTATTCCTTCTGCCTATGAAGAACTGGCATTCCTTACAGGACTTCAGCAAAGAGTGAGAGTCGTTGAAAAGTGTGGGCCAATAGTAACCTACACACATGATTTTTATGGCAGTGGTTTTAGTAGAAGAGTGTCTTCTTGCAGTGCTATTGTGGAAAGTGTTGAGGATTCTCTTTGCTTTCTCTATAGTAACACCTCGCAAGAGGAGACCATTGAAATTTCTTTTGAAAAGGATCCCTTCCACTAGCACATATCCACAATTCTACAACCGATAGTATCTCCTCTTTTGGGAGGAAAGACCTGACAGATACTTTCCTGTTTGCATAAACCTCACTCTATCTTCTAGCCAACAATCCTCAGACCCTGGCTCATTTATTAGAACAAGCTCCGACTGCTCTTCTTCAGTGGGTATCTCTTCATCATGCGCCATGTATTCACACAGTCCTCTTCCATGAACTGTTTTAGTGGGTTTGACCTCAATGTAATATTCAAGGATCTTGGTGTTCTGTGATTTCTCCCTCCATGATATATTCGCACATAGTGGAATGCACGACAAAGACAATCACTTTGTTGCAAGAAATTAGATGGTGGAATTTTTTAAGTCCCTTCACTATTGCAAAGGCTTTCCTTTCGACAAAATTATAATTTGTCTCATATTCCTTCAGGGTCCGGGAGTAGAATGCCACCAGATGTTCTTCTTTTCCTTCATTATCCTTTTGAGTTAAGATAGTAGCAATATTGGACTTGCTATAGAATGCATACATTATAAAATCCTTAGATAAGTCTAGATTAACCAGTACCAGAGCTGCAGAAATAACATCCTTAACTTTTTCAAAGGCTTCCCAGGCTTCCTTTTTCCACTTGAATGCTTGATCCTTTTTAAGCATTAGGGTGATTAGCTTAATTATTCCCACAAATTCAGAAAAAAACTTGCTAACAAAATTTACCTTTCCCAGGAAGGACTGAACGCCTTTCTTGTTAACCGAAAGGGGAAGTTCCTTGATGGATTTCACCCGCTCAGGGTCGATTGAAACTCCTTCTTTGGACACCACGTGTCCTAACAGCTTGCCTTGCGACACTCTAAATACACTTTTTTTTGGATTCAGGGAAACCCTGAAATCCTGGCATTTTTGAAAAACAATTTCTAAGTGATCAAAATGATAATCCTTAGACTTAGAGAACACAATAAGATCATCTAAATAAATTAGGATAATCTTATTGATTAGCTCTCTAAAAGTGATGTAAGCGATGTCCATTGCCTGTTGAAATGTTGCCCCTACATTGGATAAACCAAAAGGAATTTTAGCATATGCAAATGTTCCCCATTTTTTGGTGAACGTGGTCTTGTGTTGATCCTCATCTTTAACTTGGATTTGATTATAACCGGAAAAACCATCAAGCAAGAAATTTTTTTCTGATCCTGCCATTGTTTGTAGGATTGTCTCCATCGAAGGCAACAGATAATGATCCTTTAGGGATGCTCTGTTCAGATCTTGGAAGTCCACACATAAGCAGATATCTCCATTCTTCTTTTGGACCAAGACCAAATTGGATACCCACGTGCTATGCTTGATAGAGAAGACAATTCATGACTCGATTAGCTTTGTTAGTTCTTGCACCATTAGTGCTTCAATTTTGGGGTTTACTAGCCTTTACTTTTTTTGGACTAGTTTTGCACCCTCTATCAACTCAATGGTGTGTTGGATGATGTCAATATTGTATCCATTCAGGTCATCATAAGGCCAGGCCACTACCCCTTCATATTTCTCATAGAAATTGATGATCCTTTCCCTATCATAGTGCAGGAAATCTTTCCCAACTCGAAGGTTTCTTCCATCTAAGACCCGAAGGTCTATGTAGTCACTTTTGTCTACCACAAACTTTCGTCTATCATTTCTTGTATCATCACAATCAAAAAGGTTTTTGAGAGTAACCAATCCTTTCAAAAGTTTGTTAGATTTGAGTTGCATGATTTTTCCTTCATAAGCCTCTGCAATCTTTGGTTAGAGTTGATCAGTGAATTCCCCTGACTGTTGGATGAACGAAGCAAAGTGTTCATCACTTTCAAACACCTACCAACTTTGATCATTATCGGGAACCACCGGTCAGACTATTACTCATACAAAGTGTTTGTTGTGAATGAGGTCAGAGGCAGGGTCAAATTGGGATTCGATTGATGCCATGTGGTCTGCATCACCATTTTGGTCTCAGGAAACAGTCTGAATGTTGAAGGCTTCAAAACTCTCAACTAGGTCCCAGATTCGAAGCTGATAGGATCTCATGCAGACATTCCTTGTCGCAGAAATTTCTTGGACTTGGTTGACCACCAGTTCAGAATCTTTGAACACCATTAATTGCTTAATTCCCATTCGCTCTGCAAGGCTTAAACCCTGAACTAACCCTTCATATTCAGTTTCATTGTTTGAACAAGCAAACTGGAAGTAGAAAGACCTTAGTATTTTTTCATTTTGTGGGGATATCAAACATATTCCTGCTTCGACACCTACTTTGCATCTTGCCCCGTCAAAGTACAACATCCATAGCTCAAGTGCTTGACCACCTTCGATCTCTTTGGCAACCTTCAGGAGCATTTGGTCTTCATCATAGATTACATAGGTGCCCAATCCTGTAGCATGGTAATTTCTGAAAGGGTCGTTGTCCATGTGTTCACTTAACAGAGCATCCTCCTGATCATTCTAGTCTTCGGTTGCCTTTTCCTCCTCTAGTAATTCAACGCCATACATTTCTTGCTTGGTGATAGAGGTATGCACAACTTCAAAATTGATCATGGCTTCATCCACTACATGTTCATAATGTAATGCTTCTGACTCTATTTTCATTTTTGCGCTGTGCTTGGTTCTGAGAATCAAATGTGACCAATCTAGGGATAGGTATCTTCCCACCTTTGAAGTAAATTCTTGGGACATATAGAGGCCGAACATGGGAGGAACATCTATGATCACAATATCTTGTGGCACAGTGATATTAGGGCAAGAAAATATAGTTAAAGGAAGTTCCTTGATCACACCTATAGTTTCGACTTTGTTCCCATCAAGTTGCATTATTCCCCTTTTCATAGGTTCATAGTTGAGTCCTAAAGCTTCAACTATTTGTTTAGGAATAACTGTGGCGCTAGCACCAGAATCAATCATAGCATTGTGCAATAAATTCTTCCCTATAAAGAGAGTTAAGAAGAAGGGTTGGGGCTTCAACTTATCTCTAACTTCTGCAACGACCTCTTTTGTGTTGTTCGCAAGGACTCGAGCAAGAGATAGTTGATTAACAACCTTTGCATTGGCTAACTGCTTCGTTGGTGCTGCGCTGATCTCTACTTGAAGCGCCTTCTGTAATAGTGTCTTTTGCTCCAGGATAACTACAATGTCCCATAGAGACACATTAGCAGATGATTTCTTTAATTGTTCCACCACGTTAAAAGGTGGTAAACTTGGAGGTTTCTGCTCCTTTGCTCTTGTTATGATAATTCCCTTTTGTGGTTGGTATTGCGGTGACACAATGGAAGTGCCAAGTATCTGATTAGAAACACCTTTAAAATGCAGGCTGGCTAGTTGGGGAGAAACTGATTCACCGGTAAATCTCCTCTTTGACCAAGTGTTATAGTCGGATTGCACTTGCGGTGTTCTGGATACAGATGTATCATTAGTAAACACTATTTCTTATTCTTCCATCCATGAGAAGAGTGTGTGATCAAGAGAGATGTCAGATTCTTGTTCTAGAGACATCCCTTGCATTTGTGCGGTAAGAACCACACTCCATTTGTGGCGAGGCATATACATAACCTCCGTGGTTTGGCGTCGCACCTTGGATGTGTTTCTCTTCCACCTTTTGTTGTAAGTTTCCATGCAGACAATTCTGGTGCATATGTACATCATTGCAAGGGAAGCACCACAGATTGATGTCATCAATGAGGTTATTATGTCCCGTAGTTAATTCCCTACTCAAGCTTGGTGAAGCGCTCATCAGTGGAGTAGGCACCGACACCATTTGGTTGGCTGTCGGAGCTAGTGGATTAGTGTGGGAACTACCTTGGTACTGATTCTGCTGATATGAGGACCGTTCGCATTGATAGTTCTAATAGGTAGGCTTCAGAGGTGTTGATTGGTTTTGCTTGAGGGTGGTTATATCATTTTCCATAGTTCGCAACATTTCTTTAAGATCACTCATTTCATCTTTGGGAGAACCGAATGTAGAGACAACATTTTTTGGTGCTGCCGCATATGTGTACATTGATTAGGGAGGCACAGGCACACTTGTCAATGTGACTTCTTGTGCAGGCATCAATATTTCAGGAAATATCAGCATGATAGGCCGAGGAGGCAACTTTCTACAATCTATCAAATGATTCTCGGCTTTGACGGAGACACTGTAAGCATCCAGTGGAGTAGCTCCTCCCAAAGACTTGATCATCATAAAAATGTCGGGGTTGATGGACTTCAGATAAAATATGAACGCCAACTCAAGAGTCGGGCATATAGCAACGGGGATCCTCTGCCAATTTGTGTGAAATCGGGCATTGAAGTCTATCAAAGCCTCTTGGGGAGCTCGTTTTATGACATATAATTGATGGTACAACGAGGAGTGATCTCTGTCATTTGAAAATCTCTCGTAAAATAGATCTCTGAGTTCATCCTAGGTGCGGATAGTGCTAGGTGGAAGTGTTCGGTACCAATACAATACCTTGCCTTTGAAAGATGCGGCGAGGAGCCTTATAGCTATGTTTTGTGTAGTGATCCTATGCACCAGACACACATCTGCCACATCTTGCAGATGCTCTATAGGTGTTCTTGAGCCATCTCCAGTAAACTTGGGTATAGCTTTCATAGCTGAGACCAGGATATCACCCTAGACAGCGGGTGCTACTGGAGCTGCTAGGGGACTTTCGGTGTCCCATGCCACGTAATTTATATTGGTGGTTGGCAACATGGTTAGAGGAACGGGTGGCGGGAGCGGAACAGTTACCAACTAACTTGCAGTCTACATTGTTCCTAATGGTGGTACTAGTAAACTGGGGTTGTTTGTAGTTTGGGATCTAGTTACAGGCCGATGGCTCATACACCCTTCTAAAGTGAAAATTCATTTAAGCTCAGTCCCACTGGGTGTGCCAAAAAAAGAAAAAACTGTTGATGCCAAAATTTGACAAGGTAATAGTATCTTATGGGAAAATCAGTTTATGGAGGACCTTTTGCGCTAAACTGAATGACCTCTGGGTTTTTAGAGAAACTAACTTATTCTATAATGGGTTTTTGGAAAGGGAAAAGGAAACATATATAATAAAATAAAGTCTAACCTAAGGCAATGCACCGAGACTTAATGATAGGCACGATAAATCATAGATCTAAGGGCCTGATTGGTATTTGTAGTGTTCTAGAAAGGTAGAAACTTAAGATTAAAATATAGATAATCCATTCATTGACATAAAATAACATTGCATACATTCCTACTACCAAGAAGAGTCATTAGACATGATCTAGATCAACAAACTTGCATTCAATATATATAGAAGTTCTCAAATGAAATATCCAGACAATAGCAACACAGTTTAAAGTTTAATCAAATAGCATGAAAGAACAAAAAGGATGAAAAATTGGCATAGTCTACAAGTCTTTTGCAATAAAAATAAAATAGTAATAAAGGCCTTGTGTCTTTTCCTAAAATTAGTATTCCTTCAAAATTTGGCTCCTTCTCTTAAAACGGAGAGAAGTATATAGCAGAAAACTCCCACCGCCTGCAGAGGTGTAATAGAAAAGATTTTACAATCTCTGACAATAATGCAGAATTGAGTATATTCCCCAAGCTGTTGTAACATAAAAGATTTGAAACCAAGAATCCGGTCATTCCAGGCTTAGGTGCATCCACTACAAATGATGGCGGTGGTCCCGGAAAGGTCAAATAGATAAGTGTCATCATCCCGTAAAGTAATTATGACAGGTAGCGGCCAATTACAGCATTTGGTTCATTTCATCCTTGGTGCTAAAGTAGTGTGTGTAGAAGAGACGCGTGGCAACATTTCTCTGCCTGCGGTAGCTATTTCACCCTTGTGTTGAAAGATTGCATAGAGTAGACATGTAGAAAAAAGTGCATCGTAGATGCCGACCATGGGGCCTGCCAAACTTCTTTGGGAATGAGACCTACGTGGCACTTGAGCGAGGCCCGATGAGGAAGCAAAAAGGAATGATCAAAATGGCCTGCAACTATGACACGTGGAAGCATAGCGGGGACTTCTAAAATGCGAAGGAAAGGAAACCTCTGGGGAGTGCAGAGTAGACATGTGAAGGGAGCCACAAACTTTGACAAAAAGGACAAGGAGGAAACTTTGCGACGCGCGGGCTGATACTTAGAGGAAAGGTATACTCGAAGGGAGCTTGTTGAATATTTATTCACAACAGTGATATAACTATTAAAAAGAATGTGAAGAAAACAAAGGATGTGAGCAGCATGTAATGCCAAAATAGTGGGGATACAATGAGGAAATGCTTCTATTGCAATGGGGAATCACTATGTTGATGCCTTGAGCATTGACAAAAAATAGTGATCAATCATCAAGGATTGTATACTACTATTATAAACAATGAAGGAATAGAGAACAAAAGACCATATCAGTGAGGAAACGAGTGCCACAGTGGATTGAAGATCCAAGAAATGAAGACAACAATGAGAAATACTTTCATGGAAGTGAGCAGTCAATGCCAAAGCAGTTCACAAGGAAATGCTATACAATAATATTACAAAATAGGGGTAAAGATAATGCCATATGTAGGGAATACAATGCTATTTTAGTAAAAAAGTGTAAAAGAAAACATCGAAACAATGTTTAACAATGCTTCAATGATGGCTTTTATAAAGGATGCTAGAACAATGATAGTGATAAAGAACATATATAAAAGCAGTAAATAGTCTAGAGGAGCTATCAAGAAAAGATCATTGTCAAAGTAAAGCAATTATGGTATACATATTCATATTGCATTCATATTCATATTCATATTGCATTCATATATGAAAACATATTCATATTGTATCCTCATTTTTATATGAAAAAATATTCATATTGCATTCATATAGCAACTTTTTTCAACATTAAATATTTGAAATAGGTATTAGTTTGAAGTTATGTGCCCTTAAAACATAAAACAATCTTAAAACAACATAAAAGTTTTACATAAAAGGTCATAAAATGGGGCTCATCAATAATCATCTGCATTTCTAGCAAGATTAGAATCCTGATCACTCGTGTTTGCATCTACTTAATTTTATTCCTCATCCTTATTTGTGACATGTGATTCATTCTCTCTCCCAATTTATTCATTGGTAATCAAAATATCTTCTTCAAACAGTCCCTCATTATCTTCATCCACTTCTTCGAATGTTTCTTGTAAATTAACATATTGCCCATTAGGCATTACAACATCAACTTCCATGAATTTTTCATCTCGAACGAGACTTTGTTTGAATGACATATGACCAACCTGGGATTCTTACATCATCAATTAGAAATGATTGGTTAATTTGAAGAGGGGAAGCATACGACTCATCTGTCTCTGATAAAAATTGTCGTGTATTTGCACGTACAAATCCATACTCATCAAATTGTACTGCGAATGGTCGGATCCACTTACATTTTAATAGTATAGGACTATTTTCACCAAAATCCACTTGAATAATTTCTTGGATGAATCCAACATAAAATTTCTTCTCAATTTCATGAAAAAATTCAACACTAACAACACAATCACAATTTGTCTTTCCTTTGTATTTTTCTTCCACTCTTAAATGACTACCATAGGCCCACATTCCACTAAAATGCATAGCCCATAAATGTGGAGGTCGTGAAAGCTCACTTTCCTTTGTTGTTATATCTTGACCTTTTTCTTTTGCATCATTGATTGCATTAACAATCCATTCTTCAAATTTTGGAAAAGAACCGCCTCTAATCAAATCACGACGTCTGGTATTTTGAGGTCAATGTTGCATCCAAGTTTGATTCTCTTCTTCATATTTTCTAAATAGAATAATGATGTACAAATAGTAAGATTAATAATATAAATGTGTAAATGCAATTGAGTAAATAAATTATTGTGTAATTTTTTTACCTGTGCCACTTATCGAACAGAGATGTGTTTTGAAGAATACAGGCATGTATTGCACTTCTTTCTTGATATGATAGCTTGAAGTGACATCCATTGCCTTCTAATACTTCACCTACAACTCTCTCATCTTCATCACCATCCCATACACATTGATTGACATTTTTAAAATCCTTCATATATTATGTGCAAAATCCCATGGCCTCTTGCATTGAATATCCCTCAGACATGCTGCCTTCTAGTTTTTCCCTAGTATGGACAATTTTTTTCAAAACCTTCATATATCGCTCTATAGGATACATCCATCTCGTTCTTATTGGGCCACAATGCTCTAGTTCATATTCTAGATGTATCAAAAGATGCATAGAAATGTTAAAGATTGTTGGTGGAAATTCTCGTTCCAATAGAAAAAGGACTTCAACAACCTCCTCCCTCAAATTATCAAAGTTCAAAGGATCTAATACATGTACAATAATTCTCTTTAATATTAGGCCCAACCTTATAATTTCCAATCTTGGACCCTTTGCAAAGCTTGATATATTTACCAAAATAGGTAAAATATTCTCGATTATGACATGATAGTCATGGGTCTTGAGGCCTCTTAAGCTATTAATGTCAGTTTCGCTTCTGATGCTACTACTTACATATCCAGTGGGAAAGCGAGTCTGAGACATCAACTGTAAGAATTGTGCACATTGTTCCTTTGTCCAGACATAAGGAATACTAGGTTTTCTATTTTTTTCATTATCATATTTTTCAACCCAAATATTTCGACGAATCTTTATTTCTCGAAAGTCTTCACATGATGAAAGAGTATCAAAAACACCAAAAATATTTTCTATAATAGCATAAGCTATATTTTTCTCAGTATGCATAAAGTCAACAGTATGCCTAATGGCTATATCCTTAAAGTATGGCAACTTATACAATATCCACAACTGTTTTACACCACTTTCATTAAATAGATCATATCTATTGCCAAAATTTCCATCATTTTCAATAAATGGCATTCTTTTTATCCATTCTCAACAATGTAATCACCTGTTATTAGCAATGGTGCTTCACGATTCTATTCTTGACCATTGAAATGTGTTTTTTGTCGACGATATGGATGATCCATTTTAAGGTAAGCACAATGTCCACAGTAAATACACTTACGCAAACTTCTTAAGTGCCTCACAAAATCCTTAAAGTCGCAAGTAGGACATCCATGGTATCCATGAATAGAGAGACCAGACAATGCGCCATATGCAGGAAGATCATGAATCATAAACAATAAGGAAGCTCTTAAAGTGAATTTGATTGATTGACCATCCCTTAAAGATTGAATTGCTTCAATTCCTTTCCACATTTACATTAGTTCATCATATAATGGCTCATGATAAGCATCTATTGTATCTGAAGTCACACTTTTCTTTCCTGGTATAATCAATGATAACATTAAGAAAAATGGTTTAGTTGCTAACCATGGAGGCAAGTTATAATTTATTAGAAACACTGGCCAAATTTACCATTTAGTACTTTGATTTGAGAATGGGTTCACCCCATCTAGAGCCAAACCCAACCTTGTATTATGAGGATTTTGAGAAAAATTAGGCCATCTATATCAAATTCCATCCATGTCTTAGAATTAGGCACATGTTGTTTTCCATCAATGCTCTTATTTTGGGCATGCCACTGCATAAGTTCAACAATGTCTCTACACCTATACATTCGGAGTAATCATGGGATTATTGGAAAGTGGCGAAGAACCTTTCTAGGAACTACAGCTCATTTCAACCCTTGTCTATACCTCGGTTCATGACATTTCAGAAATTCACTCTCATTTGCAATATTTTTGTGAAATAATACACAACCATTCACACATGTGTGGATGTTTTCATACCACAAGTCGAGCTTACTGATTTTCTTTTTACATTGAATTTGTTTTGTTGGAAATGTGGAGTCATCTGGTAACAATGAACTTAATAATGAAAATAATTGATCTACACTCTCATTCGTCTAACCATGCACCACTTGCAAGTTAATTTGAAGGATTGTTTTCAAATGACTTAACTTGCAATTAGCATACATAGGCTTTAAAGCATCATCCATTGACTTGGCTAGTCATCGTTTAAACCCTCCGTCAAACATTTCTACCTCTTCATCTATGTTTGGTGCCACTTCATCTATGTTTTTTGTGTTGGAATCAAGGAACACTGAGAGGGGGGGTGAATCAGTGTTTTGCAATTTTTAACTTTATCAATTTGATCTTTAAAGCACTTAAAGCATAGAACTAAAAGAAAGATGTAGAAACACAAAGAAAAAAAACCATAACACCATAACACCAAGATTTTTACGTGGAAACCCTATTAGGGGAAAAACCACGGTGGAGGTAAATCCACAATATTATCTCAATATACTCAAAATGAATTTTTACAAAATGGGAATGCACTTGCATTTAGGCACACTGCTTAGAGCTCACTGCTCAAAAATAGAAAGGCTCACTGCCTTACAATCAATGTCAAAAGACAACTGGAGCGGTGAACTATAAAATAGTATCTACAAATGCCTGAGAATAGTTCCAGTTAAGCACATTAGTTGCTTTCTTGACCTTCTGTCTGATTCTACTCTTCTGCTTTGTTTTGCTTCAATTCAAATCACAAATCCTTTTATGCACAAGTGAAACTATACATAATCAATCTAAAATCCTTCTAATATTTTCAACACACATCAACAAACTTCGTACATACATCCAAATGATATAACAATCGCTTATATATATATCCACTACTAAGTATTTAATCGCTACATGTCAACTTCAACAAAATAGAAAAATATTTACAAACTGTCGGCTCAATTCACCAATGATTTTCAATGCACACCAACCAAATTTGGCCACAACAGAGTGAGGAACCAAATCAACATGTTCAAACACAAAAACGCTTAAACAATTACTCCTTAAATAACTGCAACACGCTATATTCACTTAGTCAACCTTCTTGCACTGATGAATAGAAAAGCAATAAACTGGATCTTCTAACTTGCACAAGAATCAATACGAGGCTCTAAGATTCAAGGATAACATAGATCATATACTAAAAAACCTTCCCTGATATCCACAAATCAAAATGATATTAGAAAATTTTCATATGAATTGATGAACACAATTCTGTCGAATGCTCTATTCTAGTTTGACAGTTAACTAAAAAGCTTCGATCTTACTTCTAGTATGATCAAATGCTGACGTGTGGATTGGATCACTGACTAGGGTTGCCATCAATGAAAACACCAGATGACTTGTGCAGTGTCTCTTTCCAACAATCTCCCTCTTTGGTAATGATGGCAACACTTAGTGAAAAATGACTAAGTGTCAGATCAGTACCAATATTAATACACCGCCAACCTTCAAAACTCCAAAAACACAACTCCCCCTGAGATGATTAAGGAATTTTTCACTGTCCCATTCTCCCCCTTTGACATCAATGGAAAAGATAGGAAATCTGCATACAAAATTTCTATAAACAAACTGTACAAACATGCTTCACTAACTTACATAGACTTGAATACATCTACAAAATTGTTCTTCAACAAGTTCAAACTTGTGTCCTAACCCTTCTTGAGACTCTCCAAGATATTCATGTGACCACAAAATAAATAATATTGCATCTCTGCAGACTCAAGGTTCACCGGATCACTGATGGCCAAAGCTTCTTGTGCTTCCTGTTGATGGGTGTTTTTGCACACTTTCTCAACACAGCCAGTGTGTATGTGCACTACCTCTCTTGAAAGGAAATCTCCAACAACAAGTTGTTGAAAATATCCCCAAGGTCTCTCGGGTGTCAGGTCATGACTTGCATGGAAATCCTCAGTTGATGTTTGAAGTGATTTTGCTGGTAATCACAGGGCAGACTTATGTAGCTAGATGCGAGATGGATCTTAAAATCTGAAGTTTTTGAGATGGGAGTTAAGGTGCATTTCGCTGTAGGTTTAGAAAACAATCTAAAACTTCAATGTTTTCCTTAAGTTTGGCTTTACAATGTGCAATGAACCTTAGCACAGGTTGTTTCTAAAAAAAAGGGGAAAAAGAGCAGGGAAGAGGGAAGGTTCTTGGATCTGCAACTAATTGTGAACAGTAATCATGGAGTTCCTGCCATGGACAACTTCCTTCAAACATAATTTCACCTAACCAGAAAATTCGCAGTCTCATGAAATTTGCTATCTTCTAAGGTCTGCAGATATTTCACCATTCATTCACCATATACATGCATGAACAAACATAAAAGTGTGGAGCAACTTTGAATTCAAGCCCAGACTAACTTTACACAACCATTTACCAGCAACAAATAGCAAAAAGTATGGACTAGGAAGGCATCAACACAACATAAATTTCTATAATCACGAAACAACATTACTAAAATCTATTTAAACAATTTAAATCTAACTAGAACAACAATGAAAATCTGAATAAAACATTTAACAATGGAGATTGAATCATGAAACATGTGAAGAACTAAGAAAATGCACCAAGTCAACGTATTTTCATTATAAATTTCTGCAGCATGTCTTTACAACAACTCAACTCTTTTGAAAATGAGAGGAGATCCCCCATTTATAGTGCCCAAAAGGTAGAATGAATGGCCAAGATTTAATCTCATTGTGTGGCCAAGATTCACTACAAACTAGGGTTCTATCTACCCCCCAATATATTACAATTTAAAATACAATTTTGTCCACATCCCTATTTTGTCTTCTAGTGACAACACTATAGCATTTTGTCTTTTGCTGATTGCTCTTTCTGCTGTAGCTATTCCTTTAGAAGCTCTTCACTAAAAATAGGGTTTCCTTCCTGCTTCTTCAAAGCTGCATACTCCATGAATTTCAAGATTACCGGTTGGAGTTTCTCGACCTCTATGATCTCGGACCGCAACACTTGATAGCTCCATTCCTTGGAGTTGTCCTCAAACCTCTTCTAGTCTTCATCATACTTGGCGGCGTGGTCTCTCAACAATTCTAACTGGGTGAAGGAATGAGCAGAAAAACTCATGAAATATGTGGTTATCTCTATTGCCATCCTATGCTCCATCTTTTTCTAGAAATGGGGCTTTATTCTCTCTAGATCAATTTGCACCACGGGTATGTCATATCCTGTCATCAGCCTCAAATATCGGGCGCAATCAGCTCTAATTTCTTTGACCCATTCAATATTTGGATCCATTTTATCAATTACTTGCTCCAATATTTCTTTTTTTATATCAAAGTCCCACTTCCATACATCCATTAGCCAATGGTCGTCCCTTTCGAATGTGAGCTCATTTTCCCATGCGGTGCTTGGCAGCCGAAGGATAGCCTCGATCTTTGGATAGGTGGACCTGTACGTTGCAGGGAAGTTGGTGCAAAGTTTCTTCATATTTTCTAGAGATTGCTGCAAGTCTAGGAACTTGTTGGCTGTTCGAACAGCCTGGCTGATACCCATATTTCTGATGTATAGGACCTATCAGAACCACCTTTTTGTAGTTTTTTCCAGGTTCTTTCTTTTTTCTAGCTTGTCAATTTGTTCCTTGGATAGCAGTTGAGGTGGAGTCGTAGATGTGGTAGGAATTTATTCCATTGAGGACCATTATTGAATGTAAGTTGTCAGATCAGCTACCTATTCCTTAAGCTCATCCTTTGAAATCTTATCCTGCTGAATTAAATGCACCACCGTGGCAACAGACTCCTTGAGGTGGTCCACCTTCTACTCTCTGGTAGTTGTTCCCAAGTTGATGGTGGAAATATTATAGCTTACTCCTCCTTGGCCTACCATTGGCATGGCTATTTGCACAATTCGGGACCCAGAAGCATCCATCGTCTTATTTGATCTGATTTGGGTTTCTAATCCTTCTTGGTTGTAATTTGTGCTTGGGCTAAGATAGCCTCCAGTCTTGCTCTTGGATCCTTTGGGGTAGGAGTCTTCTTTTCAAGTTGCCTCTCTAGCCATTCGGGCATAGAAATTTTTTCCTTAGGTGATTCACGATCACCCTCACCCTCCTTTGTTAGGATTTCTATTTGTTCACTTGTGGGAGCCCTTTCTTCCATTTTAGTTTTGTCTCCTTCTTCCTCATCGGCTTAGTAGGCAATTGCTCTCGGGGACTTTTTTCTTTCTCAATTTCTTTCCCCTTCCTTTCTTCATTTTGTTCATCCTTGTGCACATGCTCCTTGGGTTGTCCAATTTTGAGGCCTTTTCCAACTTGAGCCTCACCCTCGGGCCTATCTTCTTCTACATTTTCTTCTTCTTTATGAGGAGATGACACATCCTCCTACTGCTCCCCTATAGGGAGTTCCACATTTTCTGCTTCCCTATCAACTTCTTGCCCTTCTTCTTTATCATCTCTTAATTTTTGGGCCATTTCCTCCTCAAAATCATCATCAAATGTAATAACCTTGCCACCAGCATCTTCTCCTTCCTCTCCACTTTCAAAAGACCCTGTTTCTTCTTCTTCATGGAAAACCCTGTCAATTTTCTAGTGTTCATACTCCGGGTGTTCGTGGTAATCATCAGCTTCTTCCTCTGCCACTTTCGAAGATTCTTTATCCCGCTTCTCCCATTCTTCTGAGATTAGCATCATGGCCTCCATTTTTGGTGGTCTTGTTGGGGGTTGCGAGGGCGTAGCACTGGCAATGACCTATGCTATGACAACTTGGATGGTGGGATCCAAAAAGATTTAAGAAATCTTTGAGGGGACATTCTGCATATACCTTGAGAAAGCCTTCGGAAAAGTGAGTGCGGGCATTGGTATTGTTGTTGTTGTTAGTGGAAGCGATGTAGTAGGTGACATGGTAACAAAGGAAAGTGGAGAAGTTACAGCCGAGGAGGAGTCAACCATTATTATGGACCCAGTCGGGGGAGAGGTGGTGAGATGGACCGAGATGTCTACCGTAGGCGGGGATGTGGCAACCATGGCCTGGGAAACAGATGGAAGGGCGGTGGAAACAGGGAGAGCCAGAGGAGGCTTTGGCTGATCTGCTTTCCCTTCTTCACCCTCTTGAAGGGGACCCTTTTGAATGGTTGGCTGCTCTGGAGGAGTAGGGACACCTTCGTTATTGGGCCTTGTATTCCATGTGTGATTCTACCCCTGAGAAGGTCTCCTCTTGAAGTTTTGATTTGAATTATGTCCTCTATCATAGTTCTACCCTGAAGAAGTGCTCACTTCCCGGTTGTCTCTACCATCCTTGTTGTCTTGACTTTCTTGATTAAGATTATCCTAGAGACTACACTAGGATTCCTGCAACTAATTATTTTGGTTCTTTAAGTGCGTCATTTTTGTAGAAATTTTCCTTATCATTATTGTCAATAGATTTGCACCTTGATGAATGCAATATTCAGCAATCTATCGAAACATGGAAACCTCCTTCAGATGTGGGTGATCTGAGTGAAGGAGGAATCTCCAGAGCGATCTGGTTCTCTGAATGATAAATCCTATTCTAAAACAACTTCTGAGGAAAGGGATAAAAGATGACTGGACATAAAAAAAACTATTTCTAACAGATGACCTTTCAAAATCTGATAATGATTCAATGATGATTCTGATCTCTTCCTCACAAACAGTTTTTCAGAAAAACACAATATTTCACAACTTCTCATGAACAATTGATACATAAATAATTTGCATGAAGACCTGACTTGAAGCACAACATGCAACCTGTATTATGAACTTTCTGCATTTAAGAATTACAGTTTAAGGACAAAACAAGGATTCTGTAAACATAAATCACAAGATAAAATCAAACTGAAACTACAAATGGACACAAAAATGAGAAGTAGGAATGCTGTCTTTATTCAACTAAAGGAGAATGCCATAATCTGAAACTGAGTACAAAAATGTGTTCACAAGCTCAAAAAAAATGCATATGAGCAGGAACCCTGATCTGAACTAATGAGAGGGAGAGCTGAAAAGACAATCTTTTGAAATGAATAACTCTCAAGAAACCCTAATCCAAGCTTAGAAAAAAGCTCAAAGAAAAGGCCTTCAAACTATCTCAAAAACTGCCTAAAAGCAGAAAAAAGCATATTGCTTTTATGATCACACTGTCAAGCCTCTAAAAATAGGCTGAATTTGCTTTAAAAGCTCAAAAAACATCTTATCTCTCCAAGATAGGTCTCAAATCAGACCAAGAGGAAAAGTCAACAAAAATCTGCTAAAAATAGCAAGAAATCACAAACAATTTATAAAAGGTTGTTTTATGATTTCACTTTACAAGATTGCAAATTTGCACAATTTCCTTTATTTTTTGCAATTAAAGATTAAAAATATTTTGCAAAAAGAAAAGCTCCTTATTTCTCCAATACAATATTCTAATTTCTCAAAAAATCATAAAAACATTACACATCATTATCTTCTTGTCACCTTATCAAAATTTTTCCATTGATTTCTCTAAAATCAATCAAGAAATAAACAAAGAACCTTAAGTCATAAGGCATCAAAACCAAATCCTAGGTCACTAGCACCCACCATAATATTATCATTGTTTAACCCATACCCAAGGCTTCATATTTCACTAAGGAAAAAGAAATAAGTCACAAAGACTTAACCTAACCTAAGCACATGAAATAAGTCTTAAAAGACTTAACATATCGACCATCTTAGGAACTTCGGCCCCCCTCTAATATCAACATTTAGACTTTTGATAAATCATAATGCAAAGATTATAATTTTTGACCTCCATTCGAAATTCGACATGTGCTTTGACTGAAGACTCTAGATGATTATGATGTCACTCAAATTAGGGCATGAGAAAAGAGGATCAAACCCTAATCATGATTCATTTCGCACTCTCCAGTTTGAAGGAAAAGAGCTTCGCTCGTTGACATGCCGCCGCCATGATTAGGTTGAATTAGAGCTCATGTGCCTTGGAAATCATCATCACTCCTTTAGAAAAATAAACTCCTTAGTGGGTAAGCTTATTCCGCTTTGTATCATAGCTCTCCATTATTGAAAGAACAAAGCAATAGGTAAGGCCGCGGCCTGTTCATATTTTATGACTTTCTGTCTTCTCTATACTTGTTCTTCTTTGGCCATGATAATAAGCCTGAGCTCGGCCTCTATCTGGAGACTCCATGAGAGAGCTCGGCATGCATTTTTTCTCTTCTCTTCTAAGCATGGGGGTAAGCCATCTGCTCACAGCCTCTATGCCTTCACATTTTGTTTACTCTGGCCTTATGGCCGCGACTATACACACTCTAATACCATTATTCTTGTATTATATGTGTTCACATTCACCATTGTTGTGCTCTATCTCCACTATGAGAGCTCGGCCATCACTTAAGAGATCATACCCTTGGAATTTGGAAGCTATCTGAAACTTCTGGCCGTGGCTAGAGTGCTCCTTTAGAGACATGGACTGGTAATTTTCTTTGCTAAACATTTGATCTTCTGAGACTTAAATAATTTCTTCTTTAATCATGAATTTCTGGCCATGTTCAGGCCGCGCCAGATGTGTATTGTAGAAAGCATTTTCTTTGAGTTTTGGGCTCGACCCAGAACAAGAATCTCTTCTTTATGTCTTTCTGAGGATATATCTGCTTGTGGGTATCATGGGAAATAGAATAAAATTGTGTTTCCTTTCTTCTGTTGTTTGATTCATCACAGAAATTGCATTTGTAACTCTATCATTGTCTTATGTAAAAACCCATTATGGTTATCTTCGTTATTGCATTTTTTTGTGTTTTGAAAACAAACCCACATGTGGGTATCATAGATAGTTGAGAATGGATCTATTTCGTACTCCTAAAACATGGGTATTTGTATATCTTTGAAGAAAACTATATCTCTCTTCCTCTGATGCTCGACCTACCTCAGGAAACTTGCATTCTCTTTACATGGGTCACCCCTGCATTTTGAAACTCGAACCCTAAAAATGAAAATTTACCAATACAAATGTATTTGGTTGGGTTGACAGAACAACTGTTTTTATTTGAAATAGGAATACCCACATGGAGATTGAAAATGGTGAAAATTATGTATACTCATTTGCATTTAGTCTTATGAGTTCGACTCAAATAACCAGTAATGCTTTGCTTGATATTCTATTTTTGAAAGAAGACTAAATTGATGATCTGGAAACACACCTGTTATCCTTAACATTCTCATACAAATTATCTCCATCACCATAGTCTCTTTGCACTTTCAGTTGCAAAAACCCATAATTGGCATTTGTTATTAAAATTGATTTCGACTCCTCCAATTTCTGCATTTTTAGTTAATCATGATAAACTAGGCTTCTAAGGCATTTGAATTTCTTACCTCCAACATGATTATGTGGTTGTTCGTTATGAAGAGAAGGACTTCTTAATGTATACTGTCTCCATGCTTGTTCACTGTATGCACAACAGTGTTCTTTTGACTTTCCTTAACCTTAACACAACAACCCTTTGCCTTTTGCTCTTGGATTTTATGTAGAGAAACTAAATTGAAACATTGTAACATCATGACCACATGCTACTCACCAGCTCATATGCATAACTGATAACTCAGAACTTCTTCTAGAAAGAAAATGCTTGATCTTCCCTTATTATTCTGGAATGATCACTTGTCATTACAATTCATAATGTTGTATTTACTTATTAATCAACTGGAACTAGTGATTCATTCAACACTCAAATGCACTGTTTGTCCTTTGTACTCTTGGGCAACATGGTACTCTTCATGCATTTTTATGTTCCACTTATCAAACTACTTTCAGAACTGATCTCTTTCATGATGAGAATCAAAACAAACCATTAAGGCATAATGTATGCCTATTCACTATCCTTGACTGTGAAAAGAATAAATTGATGAACTAAAACTTTTATGACATATATGATTACAATCAACAAGATAAAACAAAACATGAACTTTGCAGCAATATCTGATGTAAATGTACTCAGCTGAATTCCTTAAGTGAACTAAATTCACTGTTCACCTATAGCCTTCAGAAAAAAACCTGATTGTTATGAATGCACAGTTGGTTTAGTTACTCGATGGATAACTCAGTTTTTACTCCTTCAGTTGTATTTCACTTCACTTGATGAACATGATGATGTATTTGTAAATCAGCCCATTAATGAATAGGGCAGCATGCCGAGCTCTACCCTTGTGGGAGCTCATTTTTCTCCACATGCTTGGTCTTCGAATAATGTTCAACTTCGTGATTTTACCTATACCTGCACAAGGAAGCAAACAATGTTAGCATAAAAATAGAATATGATGATCATGATATTGTTAATTCTCCTCAACTGATTTCTTCCGTACTGCACTTGATTGATTGTTTCAATGCATGCTTAATAGTAGACTATACTATTGTGGGTGCCTCATATAGGTTACATCATAATCGAAGCCACTGACACCCCTCTTTTCCTCTTATAGGTCAACGAAGCTTGAGAAGACAAAGCTGCACCATTCAACATCGAACATCGATAATCAGGCTATGATGATTATGTCATCACTTATATGTTTTATCTTCTGCATCTTTAGTAGTGCAATGTGCTATTAGCAATGTATTGTAACCGTCACATCCACGGCTTGTGTGGATCTTTGATTTCAATTCTTCCTTTTCATTTGAAAATAAAATGCATTTAAATGCAATGTTGTAATATCTGATTCTTGAAATCAAAAGAAGCCTTGTAAAATATGAGTCTTTTCATGAAATAAAAGAAAGCATCTGAAATGCTATTTTGCTCATTTACTCAATTTTGTATTTCTTTTAATTCTACAACATCCGAATGGCACTCTGAAAAACTCTATTTCTTCTTTAAAATGCATAACTGTCACTCAATGCATAATGATAATAATGCGAAACAACATTTTAACTTAAACTGCAATTTCACCTCATGATGTAATAACATTCAGCCAGCCCCACCAATCGAGCTGTGGAAAAAAATTGGTAACAATCATCTCAGTCAATTCTTCCAATTTGTCCTTCTCAGCGCTACTCGGCTGCGACACTGGGTTTTGGAGAAAGATAGGTGGGGCCAGCGACTGATTTTGATGGGCTGGAGGGAATTCTAGTCCCAACAAGTACAAAGGTGCTTGTGGCTGCTGAGAGTACGCTTGTTGTTATTGGGGAATCTGAGGATATCTTTGCTATTGTTGAGGTTGCAAATAAGAAGGCACGAGAGGTGCATAATTCATTGGTTTTCCAGGGTGTGAAATGATGGGAAATTGAGGCACCGAGTTCACAAGAGGGGTCTGGTTAGCAAATGCTTGATTAAGCCCTTGAACTTGCATCGGGTGAGCTATTGGTCCCAAAGAAGGCAGCGTACCAGAGATGTTTTGTCCCAAATCTGCACTAGCGACAATAGCCTTCGCATAAGTAGTTACCAGTGTGGTGAGCGGTGGGCACATCCTTTTTACCAATGTTGATGTGAGATTATCCAATGTTGCAATGTAGACGGGAAGGGTTGCAATATCATTATGTATCTATGGATCCTAAAGTCTCATGAAGGCACGATGGAAATGATCATTAAAGGATCCAATAGGTTCATTAAATTCCCTTCAAACTGACATAAACTATCAGTATAGCTCTGAGGGGCTGATTGGAATCTTATACTTCTGCAGGAAAGCATTCTTCATGAGGTCCCATGAAGTAATGGACCCCCTCAAAAAATTGATGTACCAGTAAAAAGCCTCCTCGCCCAACGAGTATGGAAAGAGGTGGCATGCAACGTCTTCATGACCGATTTGCATATCTGTAATTGTTGTTTCAAATATATTGATGTGTTCTTTTGTTGTTCTTTGTGGGACACAAGGATTGAATTTTGAACAGAAGCCTTCTAGATTCTTTGGCATGTCATGATAGGCATTGAAGTGCAATGGTGAAGGATTTTATGCCAACCAAGCCATGGTGAGAGGCGAAGGTGGTAACTACTGTTGTGGGACAACAATCTGGAGCTGCACCTATTGTAAAACAACAGCCTGGGACTGCACCTGGGCTGCTGTTGTTTGGACTATACCTTGGGCTTGAAGGGCCGGGAGAGAGGCAACTTCCTGGTTGCCGGAGACAAGAAGTGAAAAATAAATTTGGTGTGGCTAGGTGGAGGATGGAAAAGAGCTAAATGGAGGTGAAGGTGGAAGGGAAGTGGATGGGGCAGAGGAAGAGGAAGAAGCAAAGTTTCCTCCTTTAGTTTGTTTTGCCCTTGTGGGGGGTTGCAACTCTTGAAATTCTCCCTTGTTTGGTGTCGACCATAGAATTCTCTAAAATATTTTAGGGGAGAATGATCCAATTCGATCCAGCTTCACAAGTCCCTCCTTCTAGTGCTAATTTTGTTGATGGGTGTTTTTGCACACTTTCTCAACACAGGTAGTACGTATGTGCACTACCTCTCTTGAAAGGAAATCTCCAACAACAAGTTGTTGAAAATCTCCCCAAGGTCTCTCGAGTGTCAGGTCATGAATTGCATGGAACTCCTCAGTTGATGTTTGATGTGATTTTGCTGGTAATCACAGGGCAGACTTACATAGCTAGATGCGAGGTGGATCTTAAAATCTGAAGTTTTTGAGATGGGAGTTAAGGTGCATTTTGCTATAGGTTCGGACAACAATCTAAAACTTTAATGTTTTCCTTAAGTTTTGGCTTTACAATGTGCAATGAAACTTAGCACAGGTTGTTTCTAAAAAAAAGGGGAAAAAGAGCAAGGAAGAGGGAAGGTTCCTGGATCTGCAACTAATTATGAATAGTAATCATGGAGTTCCTGCCATGGACAACTTCCTTCAAACAAAATTTTACTTAACCAGAAAATTCGCAGTCTCATGAAATTTGTGCTATCTTCTAAGGTCTGCAAATATTTCACCATTCATTCACCATATACATGTATGGACAAAGATAAAAGTGTGGAGCAGCTTTGAATTCAAGCCCATACTAACTTTACATAGCCATCTACCAGCAGCAAATATCAGAAAGTATGGACTAGGAAGGCATCAACACAACAAAAATTTCTATAATCATGGAACAACATTACTAAAATCTACTTAAAAAGTTTAAATCTAACTGAACAACAATGTAAATTTGAATAAAATATTTAACAATGGAGATTGAATCATGAAACATGTGAAGAACTCAGAAAATGCACCAAGTTAATGTATTTTCATTATAAATTTTTGTAGCATGTCTTTACAACAACTTAACTCTCTTGAAAATGAGAGGAGACCCCTCATTTATAGTGCCCAAAAGGTAGAATGAATGGCCAAGATTTAATCTCATTGTGTGGCCAATATTCACTACAAACTAGGGTTCTACCTACCCCCCAATATATTATAATTTAAAATACAATTTTGTCCACATCCCTATTTCGTCTTCTAGTGACAACACTGTAGCATTTTGTCTTTTGTTGATTGCTCTTTCTACTATAGCTATTCCTTTAGAAGCTCTTCACTAACAATAGGGTTGCCTTCCTACTTCTTCAAAGCTGCATACTCCATGAATTTCAAGATTACCGGTTGGAGTTTCTCGACCTCTATGATCTCGGACTGTAGCACTTGATAGCTCCATTCCTTGGAGTTGTCCTCAAACCTCTTCCAGTCTTCATCATACTTGGCGGCATGGTCTCTGAACAATTCTGACTAGGTGAAGGCACAGGAAAAAAAACTCATGAAATATGTGGTTATCTCTATTGCCATCCCGTCCTCCATCTTTTTCTGGAAATGGGGCTTTATTCTCTCTAGATCAATTTGCACCGCGGGTATGTCATATCCCATCATTAGCCTCAAATATCGGGCACAATCAACTCTAATTTCTTTGACCCATTCAATATCTGGATCCACTTTATCAATTACCTACTCCAATCTTTCTTTTATGTTATCAAAGTCCTACTTCCATACATCCATTAGCCAATGGTCATCCCTTTTGAATGCGAGCTCATTTTCCCATGCAGTGCTTGGTAGCCGGAGGATAGCCTACTATGTGACACCTCTCGTCTGTTTGGGTTTCTTATAGGGTGAACCTCCTAAATCCTTTCATGAATAAACCTTGGGATCTGGTGATTGCTCTACCTCAGTCCCTTTCCTCTTCTTTGATCTTGTGAGCGGAGGATATTTAGATGTTCCTACTGTTGAAGTTGTTGCAGTAACATCCTCCGTAGCATTAGGCTCAATCTTGAGCCCTTCATATGTCAGGACAACCCCCTCTTGCTCAAATCGGGCTACTTGCCCATCAACCCATTCTTTGGTGTGAGCCTGAATTGGCTTAGTGATAATGTCAAGGTCATTGACCTCCTGTTCATCCCAGTCTATCATTGGCAGCGGCAGGTTAGTGACTGCAACATACCTAGGGTCCATTATGGTGCTCTCATCTTGTTCGACCTAATCTGGTATGAGAAATAGTTGCACCCTTCTTACGAAGTATGCAGTCATCCGCATGTAATGTCTTGCATGCACCTCTTTGTCATCTTGACAATCTACTCATAAATCTTCAACATGATGCAAATTGGCTAACCTTGGTCCTAGTGCCTTTCTTACATGCCCATATGGGTCCATCAGTGGGTGAGCAGTGTGTAGGTGGAAGTTATACTCTGCCAATTCCTTCTTAGAATACACAACACACCGGGAATTTTTCAATTTGTACATCCCTCGGCCGAAAGCTAAGGAATAAGGGATCTTTGCCAAGTGTTTGCCATCGAGGATTGAATGTATATGCTGCTGCTGTTGAGAAAGCTCTAACAGTATAATCCAGTCATTGAGGTACTGGGGCATCTTATTTGGCCTCTCTGTGAAACCTTGGGCACAAATATATGTAAACTTGGGGTATTGTATGAATAGGAAGGCATATTGCTTCAAGAATGCTGAGCACTATGAGAAACCCTCCTCTCAAAATCCCCTTCGAGCAATCTGGTGATGTAGCCAATAAAGGTGTCATTCTCACTACAATACTCTTTCTTGAAGTTCCTGAACTGGATTTGGGGATATCTATCATAGACCTTCAATCTTTGACCCGGTTCCTCATTAGGTGCCACAAAAAATCCACTGTATTTCCTTTGCTCGGCCAGTGAGTATACTAGATAGGAGGTCATGTAGAATCTGAAAGTCTTTTTTACATTCATGAATTGCTCATGAAAGCAGTCGCTTATGATGCCTCCCCAGTAGAACGAGGCTTTTGTAGTGACATCTTCATCCCCACGGAGGATCTGTTCTATGAAATATACCATCCACTCCTGAAAAAAGGCAGCGGTGGGGAGGCCCATCACTCTGCTCAACATAGTTACCAAGTTATGGTAGTCTTCGTGGAAGTCGTTGTGGAAGAGTTCATGAGGAACCTTTGCAGTGCTGCCCCTTTTCTCCTTGAGCCAATACTGATTTATTAGCTTCTTGCAGCCCATCGTGTCCTTGTCCCATGTTGCTTTACACTCTTCAATGAAGGCATCTCCATCTCCTCAAAGGTGGGGATGTGAAAGGTCTTTGTAATTGCCTCACCTGACATATCAACAAGAATATTTCTGTCCCTATCAACAATGGTTCGCGTCTATGGCTGATAGGCCTACCAGCAAGCCATGACCAATTCGGGGGAAATGAGGGATGGAGGGAAGCCTGCATCATTTAAAATTCTGCTTTGTCTAATCAATTTGGCATTGTCGATTTTTGGGTGGACTCTGACCCTTTGCTTAAATTCATCAATATCGATGTGGCTGATATTGGTATCTATTGATTTCCTTCCAGTCGGTGATGATTTTTGAATGCAGGGGCTCACCCTGGAACTAGTACTTCATTTGGTCTTTGTCCTCTCTTCCACAAGGAGTCTTTCCCACTTTCTTTCCTTTGTCTTTTTCTGCAGCCGCTCCCGAGGGTCCTGCACCCGATTCCATATATCTTGCAAACAAAGACATAATGAGTACAACCAAATATGAAAGCATTAACATTAGTTAAAATCCTGTGGACAAAATCCAATTAGATAATTTATCATTCATAAAATCAAACTTTTACTTCCAAATGTTGTTAGTCATTTTCTGGAGGGATTTTGGACAACCCAGGCCTAGGGGGCCTGATTTCTCTGGCAAGAATGTTGTTTTGAAGGGAAAATGAGGTAGAACAATCCAAGTGATTTCTCCCATCTTCATATTTGATGGTTTGAAAGGCTCGTGTTGAAGAGGGTCAAATTTGAGCATGTGGGTCGAGATTGGTTTTCAAATTCGAGGTTATTTAGATCACTTTTGGAGCTCCTGAAGATTCAGGGCCGGAACGCTATCAGGGCTTTGCCATTTGAAATGGCTAGGAAGAAACGAAGTTCCGAGTTCTAGGACCCGGGAGCTCAAAGGACGACCGATTTTTTCTTTTTACTTCGAGGGGTTCGGGCCTAAAGGGGCAGGAAGTCATCGATGAATTGTCGTTTGGGATGGCGAGCGTGACACAAAAGTCCGAAGGGAGCGGCCCAGTGGACTGGACCTAGAATTTAGCTTGGCCGCTGGGTTTTCATTGTGAATTTTTCTCGGCGATTAGGAGAGCGGACCTCAGAGGTCAGGAAGGTGGGCATGTTTTTCCTTTTTCGCCGGTTGGCACGGGACGAAATCCCGGTGGATGGGACCCAACAAGGGAAAAGACATCAATGCTCACCATTCATTGGTTTTCGTGGAAAAAGACTGGTTGGGACCCGAGAGGTGGAAGGTCGTCGTCAAATGATCATTTTAGAGGGGTGAAGTTGCCATGGAACTTCGCGCAGTGGGACTCAAGGTCATGATGACACAATTCATTCAAGCTCAACTTCAAATGGCGAAAGGTGGGACGGGCCCCAGATCTCGAGTGGATGGATCCTCCTCGCTGTTTAAGAACGGCGGAAGTGATTTAGAGTCCCATGGGAGTGGGCTTGGGAAGCCGAGATGGAGGCCAGATTTTGCATTTGTCACTTGGTAAGTTTGACTGCGATCAAACAATGGAGGTTCGGGGTCGCAGGCCCGGGAGTGGATTTTGTCGTTTGAAAAAAGTTTGTTTATTTGCTAAGTTTCCAACGATGATAGGTTGGCACGGGCCCGGTGGGTGCGAATTCCCTATATGAAGAACGGTGGCAGTGAGGTCCGACTCCGGATTGATCTTAGGAGATGATTTGGAGGGTTTTTCGAAATTTGAAGACATGGGTTTTTCAGGGGTCATCTAGTTTTACCTAATAAATGCATTTGTAGCCCATGTTCATTTTTTTTTAGTGCAAAATCATGAAAAACCTTACAGGAGGGAAAACAACAAACCTACCTCGGAAGTCCGATGAGAGAAGCTACAGAATACACCAAGGACGGGCAAATGATGATCACTGACGTGAGGGCGGCAAGCGATGGATGCATTGAACTCCTTGAACGCACTCAGAACTCCTATGGAAAACTTGACAAATGAAAATGACAGATCAGGCCAGATATTTATACCCCAAACATGTATTTAATACCCTCGTTTAATGGCCGTACGGACGATAGGGGGTTGGTGGATTCAAATCCTGGACGGCAGCGGGAGGTCCGAGGTCCGGGGGCCAAAAAGACGTGAGGCGACAGTCATTTCAAACTTCATTTGGAAAATCACTGGCAAAAGGAAACCCGGGGTCCGGAGGGTAGAGCGTCGTCGCAAGTTGGCCATTCGAAAACGACGAAGTCAAAACAAAATTCCAGACGCAGAAGTCCGAAGGGGCGGGCCCAGAAGGGGAAAAAGCAGCTCAATTTCATTCTCAAGTTAAACAGATGGAAAAGAAGGGGTCAGGTCCCAGGGTTCAGGAAGGCTTCGCTATTTTTGGAATGGCGAACACCCAGAGGAAACCCGGAGAGGCAAGCCCACCAAGCCCCAAGGCCGCTGGCTGAGGAAAACTGCCAAGGAAGATCCGCAAGGCACCAAGGCTTAGCCAAAATGGAGGGGATGAAACACAGTCAACTTAAGATGAGACTTTGGAGGTACGCTGACCATATAGGACACCAAAATGGGGAACAAAAAATGAGGCAGCGACAAAATGATCCATCAAGGCGAAAGAAAAGAATGATTGGATTAGGTAATTGATAAAGTGGATCCAAATATTGAATAGGTCAAAGAAATTAGAGCTGATTGCGCCCGATATTTGAGACTAATGATGGGATATGACATACCCACGGTGCAAATTGATCTAGAGAGAATAAAGCCGCATTTCCAAAAAAAGATGGAGGATGGGATGGCAATAGAGATAACCACATATTTCATGAGTTTTTCCGCCTGTGCCTTCACCCAGTCAAAATTGTTCAGAGACCACGCCGCCAAGTATGATGAAGACTATAAGAGGTTTGAGGAAAACTCCAAGGAATGGAGCTATCAAGTGCTACGGTCCAAGATCATAGAGGTTGAGAAACTCCAACCGATAATATTGAAATTCATGGAGTATGCAGCTTTGAAGAAGCAGGAAGGCAACCCTATTGTTAGTGAAGAGCTTCTGAAGGAATAGCTACAATAGAAAGAGAAATTAGCAAAAGACAAAATGCTACAGTGTTGTCACTAGAAGACGAAATAGGGATGTGGACAAAATTATATTTTAAATTGTAATATATTGGGGAGTAGGTAGAACCCTAGTTTGTAGTGAATCTTGGCCATTCATTCTACCTTTTGGGCACTATAAATGGGGGGTCTCCTCTCATTTTCAAGAGAGTTGAGTTGTTGTAAAGACATGCTGCAGAAATTTATAATGAAAATACATTGACTTGGTGCATTTTATGAGTTCTTCACATGTTTCATGATTCAATCTCCATTGTTAAATGTTTTATTCAGATTTACATTGTTGTTCTAGTTAGATTTAAACTGTTTAAGTAGATTTTAGTAATGTTGTTCCATGATTATAGAAATTTATGTTGTGTTGATGCGTTCCTAGTCCATACTTTTTGCTATTTTTTGTTGGTAAATGGCTGTGTAAAGTTAGTATGGGCTTGAATTCAAAGTTGCTCCACACTTTAATCTTTGTTCATACATGTATATGGTGAATGAATGGTGAAATATCTGCAGACCTTAGATGATAGCAAAAATTTCATGAGACTGCGAATTTTCTGGTTAAGTGAAATTCTATTTGATGCTGCAGCCCTTCCCATCTACTATGCAGCATTGGTAAAAAGGATGCGCCTGTCGCTCACCACACTAGAACTGCTTATGCGGAGGCTATTGTCGCCAGTGCAGATTTGGGACAAAAAATCTCTGTTCCGCTGCCTTCTTTGGGACCAATAGCTCACCCGATGTAAGTTCAAGGGCTTAATCAAGCATTCGCTAACCAGACCCCTGTGGTGAACCTGGTGCCTTAGCTACACATTGTTCTGCACCCTAGACAGCCAATGAATTATGCACCTCCCATGCCTTCTTATTTGAAACCTCAACAAAAATAAAGCTATCCTCAGGTTCCCCAACAACAGCAAGCGTACTCTCAGTAGCCGCAAGCACCTTTGTACTTTTTGGGACCAAAATTCCCTCCATCCCATCAAAATCAGTCGATGGCCCTGCCTGTCTTTCTCCAAAACCCAGTGTCGCAGCCAAGCAGTGCTAAGAAGGAAAAATTGGAAGAATTGATTGAGATGATAAGGAAAATGTCTACAGAAATGACACACTTAAAGAACTAGAATAATTAGTTGTAGGAATCCCAACGTAGTCTCCAGGCTAATCTTAATCAGGAAAGTCGAGACAATAGGGATGGTAGGGACAATTGAGAAGTGAGCACTTCTTCAGGGAAAAACTATGATAGAGGACAAAATTCAAATCAAAACTTTGAGAGGAGACCTTCTCAGAGGCAAAATCGCACATGGAATACAAGGCCCAATAACGGAGGTGTCCCTACTCCTCTAGAGAAGCCAACCATTCAAGAGGGTCCCCTTCAAGAGGGTGAGGAAGGGAAAGCAGATCAGCCAAAGCCTTGTCTGACCATCCCTATTTCCACCACCCTTCCAGCTGTTTCCTAGGCCATGGTTGCTACATCCCCGCTTGCAGTAGACATTTCGGTCCATCTCGCCTCCTCTCCCCTGGTTGGGTCCATAATAATGGTTGACTCCTCGGCTGCAACTTCTCCGCTTTCCTCTGCTACCATGTCACCTACTACATCGCTTCCACTGACAACAAAAATAATACCAATGCTCGCACTCACTTTGCCGGAGGCTTTCTTGAGACATATGCAGAATGTCCCCTCTAAGATTTCTCAAATCTTTTTGGATCCCACCATCCAAGCTTCTATAGCATAGGTCCTCACCAATGCTATGCCCTTGCAACCCCCAACAGGACCACCAGCAATGGAGGCCACGATGCTAATCTTAGAAGAATGGGAGAAGCGGGAGAAAGAAGCTTCGAAAGCGATGGAGGAAGAAGCCGATTATTACCACAAACATCTAGAGTATGAACATCAAAAAATTGACAGGGTTGTCCATGAAGAAGAAGAAACAGGGTATTCTGAAAGTGGAGAGTAAGGAGAAGACGCGGGTGGCAATTACATTTGATGATGATTTCGAGGAGGAAATGGCCCGACAATTAAGAGATGATAAAGAAGAAGGGCAAGAAGGTGACAGGGAAGCATAAAATGTGGAACTCCCTATAGGGGAGCAATAGGAGGATGTGTCATCTCCTCATAAAGAAGAAGAAAATGTAGAAGAAGATAGTCTCGAGGGTGAGGCTCAAGCTGGAAAAGGCCTCAAAATTGGACAACCCGAGGAGCATGTGCACAAGGATGAAAAAACTAAAGAAAGGAAGGGGAAAGAAATTGAGAAAGAAGAAAGTCTCTGAGAGCGATTGCCTACTAAGCCTCCCATCAGGTGCCTTGTGTTCGTCCAAGACTCCGATGAGGAAGAAGGAGACAACACTAAAATGGAAGAAAGGGCTCCCACAAGTGAACAAATAGAAATCCTAACAAAGGAGGGCGAGGGTGATCGTGAATCACCTAAGGAAAAATCTGCTATGCCCGAATGGTTGGAGAGGCGACTTGAAAAGAAGACTCCTTCCCC
>VDFB02353493.1:126566545-126580954 GCA_007258455.2 Sequoia sempervirens
CCACCCTTTCCCACCCTCTCCCACCTTCTCCCACTTTCTCTCACCCTCTTCCACCCTCTCCTACCCTCTCCCACCTGTTGATGGCAATTTTGGCACCACAACAATGCAAACAAAATATTGCTATTTTTCTTCTCATGAAAGAGAAAGGAAACACATGGATGCCTTAGCTCCCAAGGTCTTTATAGTTGGGTCTCAACTGTGTTGATGTTACTCAGTGGTCAATGCAACAATAATATTCAAGGGGTCTGCTGGTGTTGAGCTTCTGGATTGTTCTGAGATCAAGCATGAAATAAAACCTACTCTAACAGGGGTTTTTAAAGAAATATAAAAAGATAAGTCAGAGTTTTGAAACAGAAAAGAACAATAGTTCATCCAACCTTAACCAGACTTGTTAACTTCAAGGAATTTGTAAACCAAAACTGCAGAACAAAGTAAACTTATGATTGACACACATCCTCCTTCATTCATAGTGCTAATTCACATACCAGATTTTTAATTGCCATTTAAATAAAACACAAAATAATATTTCATTCCTTGAAGACTTCACAAATCGAATGATTAATTTAAGACAAATATCATTCAAGAACACAACATGAAGTACATTAAACTCTGATTGCTTCTACTGTTAGTAAAATAGATAAGTAATATTTACAAAACTGGCACAATCACCAGTGTACAGAGAATTTGCGTCTCCGGATTGTTTCCAACTACACTAAGGGAACTTAGAAAATACATTACAATTTGTACTAAAACCTTACTGCTAACCAAGAAGACAAAAAGATGCTCTCATTACTGAGAATCAAGATGCAACTCTCTCTCCTTCTGTTAACTGACTAACTCCTAACAATTCTAACTCTAAATAGTTCTCTAGTCTAAAAGTTCTTTAACCCTAGAAGTTCTAATCTAGAAGTGCTATCCTTGGAAGATCTTTTTACAAAGAGGCAAAAAATGCCTTATATACATAATGTACCAACAGGAATGTGTTGTCCCCTGCACTAGGGTTTACAAAATATATGCATCCAGGAGAGTCGGCTCTCAAATATTTTTGAAGAAAGTCAAAACTGCATTCAATGTGAAGCCCTGTTGTCCATGCTGAAAAGTTATTCCGGGGACGACCTTAAATCTTTTGCAGCTGCAGCCTTTACTCTCCTATGTGCATGTCCATCTTGGAACTCTGTTGGGGCACCTTGAATGCCTAGAATATCTTCATTAATATTGATCTACCTCTTTTCCAGTAGTTGCTATAACTGTCCCTCTGAGTCACAGATCCTCTTTCCTTCATCTCCCCCTCTATTCTGGACTTCTCTGTTCGTTGACCACCTTCTAGAAGCACCGTCGAGCCTCCCTACAAATCTGAACATTTGACCCAAGCTAATCCATCGTCACTTGTTCTCAAAAGGAATTCATCTTTCTTGCATTCTAGTTGGTCTCCTTACACAGGGGCGGTCAATTGGTCAATTGTTGCTAGTCAGTCCTCTTAGCCTCTTGTGATTGGTCGGGCATACGCCACACGAGCTTTATTAGGTGGTCAAAAGTGATCCGAACAATATCAAATGTTGGTGAGACACCATCAGTGTCTCCCCGATGTGATTTCACCATTGTGGAGTTATCGGCATAGCCTATGGTAGTCGGCAAGATGTTTCAACGAGCAGTAGAAGTCATATTGAGTCCGCAAAACCCATAGGCAAGACTCCTTCGTTTCGCTGAGACCTCTTGGTGCCCGTCTTTCCTCTCTGCGAGCTCCTCTGCATTGGCAAGACCTTTCAATCTTGGGGAGACCTTTTATCGAACCCCTTTATGCTTCTGGAGTCTCCCCGATCTTTGTTTTCTCCCCAATAAGCCCATTCTGTTTCGGTGTAACTTATCAGAATCGGGGAGACATTACCCCGCATTTTTCTTCTCTTACCGAGCCCCTCCTTGTTATCGGCAAGACTCTTGAATGTCAGCCAAACCTCTTGGTGCATATCTTTCCTCTCCCTGAAGGGACATCCCGTCGGCGTGACCTCCTTCCTTCGCCAAGACCTTATGGTGAAGGCATTACCCTCTTGGCGAGCTCCATTTCTTTCAGTGAGACCTCGTATGGTCGGGGAGACCTTTCTGTTGTCATGGCGACATGGGTTCTTTCATTTCACATGTGTCACTGTAGCATTCTCTTATCGGGGAGATGTCTTGCAGACATCTTATGTCTCACCGAGGAACCTTCATAAGCCCACTTTTGTCGCCGTAACAATTTCGTTCTCTCCCCGATGGGAAACTTTCACCGTCAGTCGGTAAGACCAAGAGACTTTGCCAAGATCTTATGTCGAATGTTGATTGTTTGACTGAGGTGTTCACTTATAAGCTAATCAACGAGACATGAAGAACTCACCATGACTTTACTCCGAAGACAAGCCTTTTGTGAAGTGTTGCTCCTAGTCGCCGTGACTATATTTCATCGGTGAGACATTACGCCGAACTGCCCACACTCTTTCCAAAGACACCCTTGTCGGCGAGACTGCACCCATTCACTGAGATCTCCTGGCAACGTTATCCTGCTTTGCCGATATGTGGACCCTTCCCATTGGCAAGACTCCTGGCGTTCGGTGAGAGCACATGTTGAAGAGAACAACTCTCGCCGAAATGTATGCCTGTATGCACTAGTCGGTGAGACCTCCTGGATTCGCTGAGACATCGTGGTGATGGGAAAACCTTTCGCCGATGCATGAATCTTTTTGACGCCGGTCGGTGAGACATGGAGATTTCACCAGGACCCTTCCCTGAAGACAAACTTATGCCGATAGGAAACTCCTAGTCACCAAGACAATGAATGATGTCTTGGCGATAGATGCCTGCACATGAATTTCACTCGTTGTGACATCTCTGGGGTCTTGTCGATAGGAAACATAGACACATATTGAGTAGAATGCACTAGTAGTCGGCAAGACATATGCAAGGTCTTGCTGACTTTCTTCTTAGCTAATTTTTATGACCAACTGGATTGAGGGATGCCTTCCAACTGAGCTCCCTTGGAAAATATCATCATGTGTAAGGTTTAATTCTGCATTCAATGAAGAAAACCACAATAAAGATCGCATGAACAACAGTTAATTAATCAAAATCATCATTGAAATGAATCCTATGTTAGTAAGGTGCAGTTAAAACTTCAAACAAAATGATCACACAAGCAGTTCGGGTTTTAGGTCGACCCGCGGAATCCAAGCCAGGGAGGAATTTCGGAGAATTCTGAGATAGGCAGATTCCAGCGGAATAAGCATGAAAACACCCATTAGAAACTTAATATGATCATTATCAATCCAGGAATAGCATGTGAGATCCCAAAATAGCATCAATTATTTATAGAATGCATCATCATTTATTAGCTAGCCCTACTACTCCATACTTCTTCACACTTCTTTAGATTTCGGGGAAATCCGCGTGGGACGGATTTCTACGAAAGAGAAAACATTCGTGCAAATCCAGAAAAAATAGGGGACAATGGATTTTGGGAGAATCCGGTCCACACAGAATTCCGCGTGGACCAAAAATCCCTGAACCAAAGCGCTTAGCCGGAGTTCGAGCGGGATCCAGGAAAATTTGGAAGAGAAAGAAATCCACGAAGAAGGGATGGGGAGGAAATCTGCGAAAATCCAGACCAGGAGGAAATCCACGAAAATCTAGACGATGCAAAAATCCACGAAAAAATAACACCCAGCCAGAGTTCGAGTAAGATCCGGGAAAATTTGGATGGTGTGGAAAATCCTGAACTCAGGAGAAAACCTGAATTCCAACTAAGGCAAAACCAAAATTAGACAAAACCAGAAGACAAACATAAAACAAAAGAATTCCCAAAAGCAAAGCGAAAAACAAAAGAGAAGGGGGAACCATTTTGTTCCAAATCAAAATGGGGTGGTTAAGCAAGGCATAACAAATGGTGACTCGGCTAGGAAAATGGTTTAACCATTTTCAAGAATATGAAGGATTCAGCTGACCAAAACTCTTGGTTTATGAACATCACAACTCCAATTGGGTCAGCTTTAGAAGCAAGGTTGAGCTAGAATCTCAAATGTAAGTCAATCAATGGCTACCTCAGAATGAATGTGTGTGCTTGATTGTGCATCACATCTCTCATGAAGTTTTCCTCATCTTTTGGACAACCATGTGTAAGATTTAAGCTACATGAGTTGACCCCCTCTAGCTATTGTGCAATGATATCTTGGGCATTGCTCCGCTGCTAGTTAGGCGTCCATAGCCCCGAAGGAGAAACCTCTAGTTTTCTCACAACATTTCTCTACTGCCAATCAGGCATCCATAGCCCCGGTAGAGATACTGGAATCACCCACTCATATTGAGCCTCTTTTTCTTGTAGGTAATTCTTTTATTTCTTTTTCTCTTTTCTCTTTTCTCATAGAGTTTCAAATATTTCATTCATTTCTTTTTCAATATGTCAGATGCTTAACATCTGATCTGGGTTGAAAACTACCATGGACATCATAACAGTAATTGGGAGATCGGATTTTTCACTCAAATCTTACAACACTATCATCCTAGGACAAATATATCATTACAAGAGGGGATGATCTTAATGATTTATGACAGATTCAGAGGGAGCTAATGTTTTCGAGACCTTCCACAACCTTTATTGACAATGGGCATAAAACAAAGAGTTTAGGACAAAATCATCTGACCAGAAAGCCTGAAAATACCTAAACCATTTTTCTCCTTGTGGACATAGTATACTTTAGATAACAACCCATAGCTTTAGATGGAAAGGATGGATCAACCCCAAATAACAAAACAAAAACAAAGATAAACAGCAAAGGAAACACAAAGGACAGAAGGAAAGAAAAAAAACAAATAAACAACAAACTACTTACAAACGAAGAGTAAATTACTTACACTAAGAACAACAGATTATTCACATACAGAACAGAAATTAACCAGCTTCATGACTTAAAATAATGTTTAAGAAACTGCCCATTGACAAGCAATGGAACAGGTTCTCCAGTTAGGCTACTCAGTTTGAAAGCATTTTCCCCTAGGATCTCAGCAATCTGATAAGGACCTAGCCAGAGTTTGTCAAATTTCTGGTGATTGCCCTTCTTTTCACTGCCCGTATCCCATAACAACACTAGGTCAGATATCCTAAAAGCCTTTATCTTGACTCTTTTGTCAAACCATCATTTGACAACAACTTGATGCCTAAAGAATTGTTGTAAAGCCACATCTCTCTGCTCTTCTAATTTCAGCAAAGCAGCTAACCTGATCTCTATCCTATTGTCACTGGAGTAAAATTTCTATATGAACTCCAGGATAGGTATTTGTAGATGGATAAGAAAGACATGCTCTTGGCCATATACCAGCTTGAATGGTGAGGTGCTTAAGGAAACCTTAATCCTAGTCCTATCTGCCCACAATGTGAATCTCAACTGGGTATGTCAGTCTCTAGGGTTATGTTCTAACAGTTTCTTAATCACCCCTAAGAGATTCTTATTGGTAGACTATGCAACTCCATTGCCTTGTGGGTAATAATTTGAAAAATATTTCAAAACAATTTTATGATTATATGCCTAGGAAATAAATTCAGCAAAAGAGAAAGCAGAGCCATTGTCACATACCAGAGCGAAATGTACCCCAAACCTTGTTGTGATGCATTTGGTGAGGAACTTGATCACTACCTCTGTGGTGTTGTTCTTGTAGGGTATAGCCTCTATCCACCTTGTGCAGTATTCAGTGGTAGTCAAGATGAATTTATGTCCTATAGAAGAGTTCGAGTTAATCACTCCAATAAAATCCAATGCCCACTGGGAAAATGGCCTCACCTCGTAGATGTGCTGCAATGGCATGGCTGCATGGCATTCCCTTGGTGCAGAAATATGACAGACATGACATGTCCTCACATGTTGATGGGCATCTTTGAATACACAGGATCAGTAATAACCAGATCAGAGGATCTGGTGTGCCAATGAATTTGTAGAACCATGACCTGTGCCATGTTTCCCATGAAACTTAGAGATCACATGTTGAGCCTCTTGATGATCAAGGCATCTCAGGTATACTCCTTTGAAATTCTTCCTATATAGCAACCCTCCTTTGAGCATGTAATGAGAACTCTTGAGTCTCAGGGCTCTCCTCTGAGTGGCATTCATTCCTTTTGGACATCGATTGTTAAGCATAAAGCAAATGATATCAACATACCAAGGGTCATTAGAGAAAGACTGGGTCATGTATTGCTGACAAATGATGTTGTCTCTAGCATTCGCCATGGACTGAGATAAACCCGTACCCCTGACTAATTTCATGGGATGTATCTCCAGATCAAATTCTTGCAGGATGGCCATCCATTTCTCTCTCCTTTCTCCTAGCTCGCTTTGCATCAGTAAGGACTTCATAGCTGCATCTGGAACTACAACAATGATTTGGCTTTAAATAATGTAATGCTGAAACTTCTTGATGGCCCAAACTAGCACGAAGGCTTGCTTCTCTAGAGGCAGGTATTTGATCTCCGCATTTTTGAATGGAGAGCTCATGAACGCAATCAGTCTCTCCTCTGCCTCCCTTTTCGTTGAGTTAGGACAGCCGAGCATGAATGCTCAGAGGAAAAAGAGTAAATGTAGAAAGGCCTCTTGTAATTGGGGCTAGTGAGCATGGGTGCCTCTGAAATGGACCGCTTGACTTGTGAGAATGCATCCTTTGCTTCCTCATTCCACTCTATCTTGGTGTCTCTCTTCATTATCTCATTAAATGGCTTTACAATCTCTGTGAAGCATGTGATAAACTTCCTTACGAAGTTGATCTTTCCAAAGAAAGATCTTAACTCTTTCTTGCTCCCTGGCTTGGCGATCTTCAGAATGGATTCAACTCGATCTGGGTCGATTGAAATCCCTCTTTTAGAAATTATGTGCCCCAAGAGCTTCCCTTCAGAGACTCTGAACACACACTTGTTGGGATTCAGGGAGATGCCATACTGGATACACCTCTGGAGAACCTTGGCCAAGTCGGCGGCATGATTGAGTCGATCCTTGGAGAACACTATCAGGTTGTCTCTGTAAAAAATAATGTATTTTCTAATTAGATCCTTGAAAGCTACGTCCATGGCGTGCTGGAAAGTTACTCCAGCATTTATCAGACCGAATGGCATTCTTTTGTATGCAAACGTCCCCCACTTTGTAGTGAAAGATGTTTTCATCTTGTCTTCAAAATCGACCATTACCTGATTGTATCCAGAGTAACCATCCAAGAATGACATCATCTAAGCTCCATTGACAGTCTATAAGACCTTGTCGAGTGAGGGAAGTGGGTAGTTATCATTTTCTGAAGCCCTATTCAAGTTTCCGAAGTAAACACATAGCCTGATCTCCCCATTTTTCTTGTGGAATGGAACTAAGTTAGTTACCCACGTTGAATGGTGCACAAGGAATATTATCCTTGTAGACAACAACTTTTAAACTTCTTTATAGATCAATGGCTCAATCAGGGCATTGACAAGGCGTTGCTTCTGTCGGAAAGGCTTGACCTCAGGCTTCAAGGGGATAGCGTGAGTCATAAAAAAAGCATCAAATGTCTAGAGGTCTTCATACCCCCATGCAATCACAACAATATCATTTTTAAGCGCCCTCAATATGTCTTCTCTAATTGCTTCAGGGCAAGCCTTCCCTATGTATACATTCCTTTCAGGGCCAGCATCGACCAAGTTAACTGTTTCATATTCACCTCCTTTTTCTTCAGCTGATATTTTCTCTCGAGCCCTTGGATCTGAGTCAAAAATTCTCTCCAAGGCCACCATTCCTTTGGGAATGTTATTATTCTTCAAGTTAAGAACTCCCTCTGTATCACATTCCTCAGGACTCCAATCCCCTTGGTCTCTGTTGAACTCATCAATAATTTTCCCCTCAAAGACATCTGAGCTTGCTAAGAAGGCTAGAATATGTCGATCATCATCAAAAACTTGAAAATTCTTAACATTGTCAAGAACAGCTGGGGTGGACATTAGTTCCACTGAGAATCTTTTGAACTTGGAGCCTTGCATAGGTTCCAAGGTGCTTACAGCAATAGCCAGTGAATCAGCTACCTGATTTTTTTCTCTAGGGATTAAGCTAATCCCAAAAGCATCAAAGTCCTCAATCAGGTTCCATACCCAATTTCTATAAGCTGCCAACCTTCTATTGTGACATGTGTATTGGCTGCACACCTGCCTAATAACTATTTCTAAATCTCCCTTGACCATTAAGGCAGTGACCTTGTGTGCAAACATCAATCCTCGAGGTAGGGCCTCATATTCTGCCATGTTGTTTGTGCATCCAAATTGCAACCTATAAGAAGCAAAGAAGGTTTTCCCTTGAGGGCTGGTTAGTAAAATTCCAACATCACTACTTGTCTTAGATTTGGATCTATCAAAGGTAAGGGTCCACAACTGATCAGGAGTTAGAGTTGATTCTTTTGAAGTTGTTATGGGGGTTTGATCTAGATGAGTCAGGGGTGGGACACCTTGATCTTTTACATCAGGTATAAGGGGTGAGTACTCAACCAGTTCCTTGGGTATAATTTCCAATTCCTGCACAGATATATTATGTGACCCATAGTTATCCTCTCGACATTCGCTTGCATCTTGGGATAACCCCTTGGGTTTTGTTTCATTTGTAAGTGCAGGGGTGTCTAATAGACCTTGGGGTTTCTCTTTATCAATATGCTAATTTAGTAGTATATTTTGGGTAGGCTTAACTTGAGAAAGAACTCCCTTTAAAGGCATACTATTCCTGGTTAACATTATTGCTTCCTTGGCCTCAAATGAGAAGCGGTCTGCAATGGTCTCAGGGCGACTTGTGCTAACTTCCTCAGCTTGGGAAACTTGACTTAAAATTTCAATGCAGGGTTGACAAGTTAATTCAGAATGACTTTGATAATGTACCCTGTACCAGTTAGGTAGAAGAAGATTCTACAGATCGGTATCTTCCCCTACGACCAGTTGGTCTTGTTGCAACTTTTTAATCAAGCCCTGTTGATTTTCATTAATTACAGAATCAGGGAACTGTGAAGTTGGCAGCTCTTTAGGATCAAGAACAAAAAGGGTTAATATTTCATTCCTTTTGTAAAACCCCATCTCAGTTTCGAAATAGGCTACCTCATTGGGGTAATCATATTCCATGATGATATGCTTGAGGCGAGGCTCACTTTCAATCCTAATCTAATTAGGAATCCCTTTCCATGATAACCACATATGTGAAAAGTCAAGGGAAAGATATCCCCCTAGATTTTTCATCAAATCTCAACTCAGTAGCATACCATAGGTCTCGGGAATGTCTGCCACTTGAATGTCTATGTTGGTTAGGATCCTAGGGTCTGATCCTACTTGCACATGTATGTTTCTTAATTCCCCTACCA
Source organism: Sequoia sempervirens (assembly GCA_007258455.2). Lineage (NCBI taxonomy): Eukaryota > Viridiplantae > Streptophyta > Pinopsida > Cupressales > Cupressaceae > Sequoia > Sequoia sempervirens. The sequence goes on from VDFB02353493.1 coordinate 126,575,903, forward strand.
CATTGACCTCTGTCTTGTCAAGTTGAATGACCTTTTTATTTGTCTGAATGGGGTTTAATCCCAACTTCTTACATATGGAAAATGGCATGACATTTCTTGAAGTCCCCGAGTCCAATAAACAATTATGTAGGTTCTTGCCAGAAATTCTTAAGCTTAAGAGGAAAGGTGGAGTACCTAACTTGTTTCTGTATAAGGCTACATTCACGTCCCCAACAAGTGCTACCTTGCTCTTTCCTTTTGACTTATCAGCTTGTTCTAGAGCTTTCAACACTATCTCCCTTTGAGCAGGGCACCACTTTAAAATGTCAAAATATGACAAAGAATTTTTTTGTTTCTGTATCTCAGAAACAATATCAAATTCCAGATTAGAACTGGCAGTACCTTTGGAAACACCAAAGGAATTACCCTCTTTATAGAAATTAGGTGGGCTTTTTGGTGGAGGAGGATTGTTATCCACACTTTGATTTGGAGGCACCATGTGATTAGGGGGTGCTGAGGTAGTGAATGGCCCCTTACTTTGATTTCTCAGGAAGTGTCCCCCTTTCGTCTGGAAGGCTTGAGCATCATATGAATCTTCATCTGGTTCATTCTCCTCTTGTCTTGGGAATGAAGGTTCCTCCTCAAAGAGGTCATATGTCATTGCAGTATCTACTGAGCCACCTCCCTTGTGAGGGTTCCCTTGGAATGTTTGGGCGTCTTCATGTGCTATCTTGACCATCTTCTCCACTTCAGGGCAGTTTACCTCAAAATGGGTTGCAGTCTCATGTAGCCTGCACCAATTGGTCATAAAGTTGAGGTCGGCCACATTTGCAGTATGTGACCTCTCCTGATTTGCTTGATAGTCATGAGAAACTCCCCCATTATTGGGCCCTGTATTCCATTGCTTGTTGTTGTTGGGCCTTCGATTATATCCTCTGTTTTGGTTTTGGTACCCTTGGTTAGAGGAATTTTGGCCTTGATAACCCCTTTGGTTGTAGTTATTATCATTTTGATAGCTACCCTGATTGTTTTGGGAGGGGTTCAATCGAAGTTGAGCCATGTCATTGGTGACTTGGGACAAAATTTTCTTCAAGTTTTCTACCTCATTTGTAAGCTAGACTATCTTGTCACTCTCCACATTCTTAGCAGCAGGTGGCTGACCACCATGACTTGGTGTTCCAACTTGGTTATGATGACCCTGGGAACCTTGAGGGAGCTGTGATTGTTGAAAGGGATCAGAAGTTCCAGTAGCAAAGGATGGCACAGGTTGTTGAGTTTGTAATTTAGATATAGGCCCATAGTGGGAAGGAGACATTCCTGGGACAGTATTGAACAAGGGAGTTGGACCATGCATCTGATATCCTATTGAAGGGAAACCTCCTCCCAGGCTTCCTTGTTGAGAACTGATTTGTTATTGCAGCTTGATAGCTAGATGGTAGACTTTGGATAGAGAATCAATATCAGCTAGTTGGTAAGTCCTTTGCAGAAACAAGCCCAGCAGGGGGTCTATAACTCTAAAGTAAGCTAGAAAGGCACTATTCTCGGTGACTAGATAGGGATCTTGCAATCTCCTATACATTTGCTGGAATTTGGTATTGAACAAGGGTAAGGATTCCCTTGGTTCTTTTCTAATAGTAGCAAACTGGTGGTACAAAAGAGCTGGATCTACATAAACCCTAAACTAGTTAATGAAAGCATTTTCCAAATGTGTCTAGGTCAGAATGGAACCTTGAGGAAGATTAAGGTACCAATTGTATGCCATATCCCCTAAAGAGTAAGGGAATAACCTATAGACTACATCATGGTGAGCCACCTAAGCTCTAGTACAAGCATCCTTGAAAGCTTGTATGTGCTCCTCGACACTCTGTGATTCACCATGAAAATACTTAGTACAAAATTTCTCAGGGTTCTTGGGCATGTCATGAAAACCTCTAGGAATAGTCCCCAATGGAGAAGGATTATTCTGAAAGAACGCCATTGGTGGGGGTGGCGGTTGAGCCAGCTGTTGTATGGGTTGAATCAGCTATGATGACAATTGAGATGGACGTGATGGTGGTTTGATAGGTATCCACTAGGGTATTGGTGAAAAGCCTGGTGGAGTGAGCGGAGCTAATAAAAGTGGTATGATGACTGCCCCAGTCTTATGATTCTTGTGTCTTGTTGGGGTCTTGAGTTCTATGAAAGGTGACAGATTTTCTACTGATTGAAGAACTCTGTGGGGCTTCTCTGATGAGAAAGAATGAATGTTCTCCAATTTTCTCTTCTAGGCCCTCCTTCTAGCACCAATTCTTGTTGATGGAGATTTTGGCACCACAACAATGCAAACAAAATATTGCTATTTTGCTTCTCCTAAAAGAGAAAGGAAACACATGGATGCCTTAGCTCCCAAGGTCTTTGTAGTTGGGTCTCAACTGTGCTGATGTTACTCAGTATTCAATGCAACAATAATATTCAAGGGGCCTACTAGTGTTGAGCTTCTGGATTGTTCTGAGATCAAGCATGAAATAAAACCTACTCTAACAGGGGTTTTTAAAGAAATATAAAAAGATAAGTCAGAGTTTTGAAACAGAAAAGAACAATAGTTCATCCAACCTTAACCAGACATGTTAACTTCAAGGAATTTGTAAACCAAAACTGCAGAACAAAGTAAACTTTTGATTGAAACACAACCTCCTTCATTCACAGTGCTAATTCGCATACCAAATTTTTAATTACCATTTAAATAAAACACAAAATAATATTTCATTCCTTGAAGACTTCACAAATCAAATGATCAATTTAAGACAAATATCATTTAGGAAACCAACATGAAGTAGATTAAACTCTGATTGCTTCTACTGTCAGTAAAACAGATAAGAAATATTTACAAAACTGGCACAATCACCAGTGTACAGAGAATCTGTGTCTCCAGATTGTTTCCAACTACACTAAGGGAACTTAGAAAATACATTAAAGTCTATAATAAAACCTTACTGCTAACCAAGAAGACAAAAAGATGCTCTCATTACTGAGAATCAAGATGCAACTCTCTCTCCTTCTATTAACTGACTAACTCCTAACAATTCTAACTCTAAACAGTTCTTCAGTCTAAAAGTTCTTTAACCCTAGAAGTTCTAATCTAGAAGTGCTATCCTTGGAAGATCTCTTTACAAAGAGGCAAAAAATGCCTTATATACAAAATGTACCAATAGGAATGTGCTATCCCCTGCACTAGGGTTTACAAAATATTTGCATCTAGGAGAGTCGACTCTTTTTGAAGAAAGTCAAGACTGCATTCAATGTGAAGCCCTACTATCCATGCTGAAAAGTTCTTCCGGGGACGACCTTAGATCTTTTGCAACTGCAGCCTTTACTCTCCTATGTGCGTGTCCATCTTCAAACTTTTTTGGGGCACCTTGAATGCTCAGAATATCTTCATTAATATTGATCTACCTCTTTTCCAGTAGTCACCACAGTTGTCCCTCTGAGTCACAGATCCTCTTTCCTTCAACTCCCCCTCTATTTTGGACTTCTTTGTTTGTTGACCGCCTTCTGGAAGCACCGTTGAGCCTCCCTGTAGATCTAAACATTTTGCTTGAGCTAATCCATCATCACTTGTTCTCAGAAGGAATTCATCTTGCTTGCATTTTGGTTGGTCTCCTTACATAGGGGCATTCAATTGGTCAATTGTCGCCAGTCAGTCCTCTTAGCTTCTTGTGATTGGTCGGGCGTACGCCACACGAGCTTTATCAAGTGGTCAAAAGTGATCCTAATAATATCGCATGTCGGTGAGACACCATCGGTGTCTCCCCGATGTGATTTCACCATTGTGGAGTTATCGACATAGCCTATGGTAGTCGGCAAGATGTTTCAGCGAGCAGTAGAAGTCATATCGAGTCCGCAAAACCCATCGGCAAGACTCCTTCATTTCACTGAGACCTCTTGGTACCTATCTTTCCTCTCTGCGAGCTCCTTTGCATCAGCAAGACCTTTCAATCTCGGGGAGACCTTTTATTGAACCCCTTTATGCTTCTGGAGTCTCCCCGATCTTTGTTTTCTCCCTGTCGAGCCCATTCTATTTCGGCGTAACTTATCAGAATTGGGGAGACATTACCCCACATTTTTCTTCTCTTACCGAGCCCCTCCTTGTTATCAGCGAGACTCCTGAATGTCGGCTAGACCTCTTGGTGCATAACTTTCCTCTCCCCGAAGGGACATCCCATCGGCGTGACCTCCTTCCTTCGCCAAGACCTTATGGTGAAGGAATTACCCTCTTAGCGAGCTCCATTTCTTTCGGTGGGTCCTTGCATGGTCAGGGAGACCTTTCTGTAGTCATGCCGACATGGGTTCTTTCATTTTACATGCATTGTTGTAGCATTCTCTTGTCTGGGAGATCTCTTGCAGAGATCTTATATCTCGCCGAGGAACCTTCATAAGCCCACTTTTGTCACCGTAATAATTTTGTTCTCCCCAATGGGAAACTTTCACTGTTAGTCGGTAAGACCAAGAGACTTCGCCAAGATCTTATGTTGAATGCTGATTGTTTGACCGAGGTGTTCACTTATAAGCTGATCGGCGAGACACGAAGAACTCGCCATGACTTTACTCCGAAGAGAAGCCTCTTACCGAAGTGTTGCTCCTTTTCATCGTGACTATATTTCATCGGCGAGACATTACGCTGAAACGCCCACACTCTTTCCAAAGACACCCTTGTCAGCAAGACTACACCCATTTTCTGAGACCTCCTGGTAACGTTATCCTTCTTTGCCGATATGCGGACCCTTCCCATCCGCAAGACTCCTGGCATTCGGTGAGAGCACATACCGAAGAGAACAACTCCCGTCGAAATGTATGCCTATATGCACTAGTCGGTGAGACCTCCCGGATTCGCTGAGACATTGTGGCGATGAGAAAACCTTTTGTTGATGCATGAATCTTATTGATGCCGGTCAGCGAGACATGGAGATTTCGCCAGGACCCTTCCCCGAAGACAAACTTATGCCGATAGGAAACTCCTAGTCGCCAAGACAATGAATGATGTCTTTTATGTATAGATGCCTCGCACATGAATTTCACTCGCTAGACATTCCCGGT
>VDFB02353493.1:126581054-126603047 GCA_007258455.2 Sequoia sempervirens
GAGGGTGGGAGAGGGTGGGAGTGAGTGGGAGAAGGTGAGAGAGGGTGGGAGAGGGTGAGAGAGAGTGGGATAAGGTGGAAGAGGGTGGGAAAGGGTGAGAGAGAGTGGGAGAAGGTGGGAGAAGGTTGGAGAGGGTAGGAGAGGGTACAAGATGGTGAGAGAGGCTGGGAGAGAGGGTGGGAGAGGGTGAGAGAGGGTGGGAGAAGGTGGGAGAGAGTGGGAGAGAGGGTGGTGTTATGCCTTGCATAACCACCCCATTTTGATTTGGAACAAAACGGGCCCCCCTTCTCTTTTGTTTTCTTTACCTTTGTTTTTTGATTTGCTTTTAGGAATTCTTTTGTTTTATGTTTGTCTTCTAGTTTTGTCTAATTTTGGTTTTGCCTCAGTTGGAATTCAGGTTTTCTCCTGAGTTCAGGATTTTCCACCCCATCCGGATTTTCCCGAATCTCGCTCGAACTCCAGCTGGGCGTTGTTTTTTTGCAGATTTCTGCATGGTCTGGATTTTCATAGATTTCCTCCCTGTCCCTTCTTCGCGGATTTCTTTCTCTTTCGGATTTTCCCAGATCTTGCTTGAACTTTGGCTAAGTGCTTTGGTTCAGGGATTTTTGGTCTACACAAAATTTCGCATGGACCGGATTCTCTTGAAATCCATTGTCCCCTATTTTTTCTGGATTTGTGGGAATGTTTTCTCTTTCACAGAAATTCGTCCCGCATGGATTTCCCCAGAATTTGAAGAAGTGTGAAGAAGTATGGAGTAGTAGGGCTAGCTAATAAATGATGATGCATTTTATGAATAATTGATGCTATTTTGGGATCTCACATGTTGTTCCTGGATTGATAATGATCAGATTAAATTTCCAATGGGTGTTTTCACGCTTATTCCGCTGGAATCCGCCTAACTCAGAATTCTCTAAAATTCCTCTCTAGCTTGGATTCTGCGGGTTGACCTGAAACCCGAACTGCTTGTGTGATCATTTTGTTCAAAGTTGTAACTGCACCTTACTAACATAGGATTCATTTCAATGATGATTTTGATTAATTAACTACTGTTTGTGTGATCTTTATTGTGGTTTTATTTGTTGAATGCAGGATTAAACCTTACACATGATGATATTTGCCAAGGGAGCTTAGTTGGAAGGCATCCCTCAATCCAGTTGGTCATAAAAATCAACTAAGAAGAAAGTCGGCAAGACCTTGCATATGTCTTGCTGACTACCAGTGCATTCTGCTTGTTAGAACTGTAAAAATCTGGTGTTTTACATGTTCATTTTATTCATAAATTTCTAGATTGGTCCTACCGTGTGCATATTTCACCCATATTCTGCCCACTTTTTTTCCATATTTGCCTCATTGGTTCCATCATGTCACGCATTTTTCACATTCTAATTTGTTTCGGCTTGTGATGGCCAGGGGTTCCCTAACCCATGTTGCATTTTCTACTTGCATGAGTCTGTGTTTCCTATTGACAAGACTCATCTGATGTCATGGAAATTACAGGTCTTCTGCATTCTTCATTCGGCATGACTTTTGCACTGTTTCGGCGAAGATTTTTGTTCTCGGTGAAATGTCATAACGATATCTTCTTGTCTTGTCGACTCGCGTGTTGAGGATTCTCTTTGGCCTAACACATTACCTTCAGTGGAAGGTCATAGCGATCTTCCTTTGTCTTGCCGACCGCTGACAATAGATATACCCTTCAGTGAGACTTATGATTCGATATATGGTCTTGGCGAACTTGTTGGGTCTTGCCGACAGTGTCAAAATGGATTTCTTTTGGTGGAGGGTTGGCTTTCTCTCGGCGATCATGTGTGCTCAGGGCTTTCAGTATAACAACATACTCTACAAGAGGTCTCCCTGACAGTTGCATGTTATAGCGACATGCATGGGCATAAGGTTTCTGTTGGTGTGAGATTTGGTTTCTCTTGGCGATCTATATATATGATCGAGATGCAATATCGACATAGGTCAGGATTATCGATATGAGGTCTCGGTGAGTGACCTCTGGTCTCGTCGATGGAGCACAAAGGGGACCTTGTTAGCATAAGAAACATTTTGTCTTAGTGACACCCGAGGATGGTTGAGGTCTTTCAGTATAACAAAGTGAATTCTCTATAGGGTCTCACCGATGTCGTGTGGTCATAGCGAAACATAAAGGAATAGAGGAATACTCGTTGACTTCGGTGTTATGGTGACATACGAGTGGTGAAAGACTTTTGGTGAAACAAGGTGAAGTCTGTGAGGGGTCTTCCCTATATCATAAGGCTACGGCGAAACAAAAAAGACCAAGGGTGCGATCAGAAATTGAATTGCCTTTGGCATACTTGTGGGGATATCTCAGCGAATGTTTAATATAGAATTCAAATGTTGTGGGCCAACATGTGAGATTTTCTAAAATACCGTTGCTGGCCAACTTGATCTGAGCCCGATTTCTTTGGTGGCCGACATGATTTGGAAGCGATTTGTTTCCCGATGTTGGTGTATAAATATGCACACCTGATTGTAATTGAAGGAGGAGATTTTACATTAGATTTTAGATTAGATTAGGAATGGACAGAGTAGAATAAAGTTCTCATGTCACAGACCACAGTGCATGTTTTCAAATGGTGATTTAAATGAAATTCAGCTGGTGTGGTAGTTTATTTTTGGTATCAATTGTATGTTGAGTTTATTGAAAAGTATTGCTAAGCTATCTCCATTTTGATTCTTTTTGGTTGTTTAAATTGACATAACAAGTTTATGTTCAGTTTGTCAATGTACATTTGTTGTATCTGTGTGATTAATCTATTAGTTCTCTCAAGTAGAGATTAAATCCTTTTTGTTGATCATAGTAATCAGGAAGATTCATCTGGATTATTAAAGTAGAGCTTAGTAGTCATAATATCGCATGTTTGTACAAGTTACAAAAGAAATATATGCCAGCAATTTGATTTTCTACCATAATAAGTTTCCCACTTCTATTTCATTCAACTTTGCATACCCAATAAGGCACCGGTCTCTACAATTTCATCATTTGAATTCATTCAGTTTTTTTATATCTGTTAATTAAGTATTTTAGGATTTAGATCAAAAGATTGCTATCGGGTTTGATTTCATTTGTTCACTGTCATCTGCCATTGTGGACAAAACATTTCAAAAGGATAATCATAAGATAAGTTTTCTTAATTCAAAAGGTACACCCGCCTGGGTCCAGCATCACCTGAAGAGTAGAAGGTTGAGTTCTCTTGACCTTGTCTGTTACCCCGAAACGTATCAAGAGATTGGTAGCCTCTTGAGGCATTTCGGCTTGTGTTTTTGAGAGCTAAAGAATTGGTGACTCTACTGGGGATTACATCAGAAAATTCAGTTGAAGACCACATTATAGAGTCATTGAAGAAAAGGTTATAATTTGAGAAGATTCAGAAAGAGTGATTCCACTGGGAGAAGATCAGAAATAGTTATTTCAAAAGAATCATTTTTCCTACTTTTGGAAAAGTAGGTGGTGACTCTAAAAAAAGTTTGATGCAGAATGGAATTTGTATATGGAATGAATGATTACACAAATGCAGGAAGTTATTGGGCCCCCAAATGCCTGATAATACAATTGGAAATTTTTACAATGGTGACCGTGCATATTGTGCACAACAGAATATGTACCCACCTGTCCCTCCCCATCTGTGTAGAACAATGATCAAGCAATTCGACCTGACAGGGTTTCAACAGTACCCTTACCCTATGGATATGAATTGGAGAAGCCTTGTCCCTAAGTTTATAGGGAGTAATGCAATCACTGCTAAGAATCATTTAAGGAGTTTCAGTGATTTCATCGAAGGTTTGGATATGCCATATGAGGATTTACATATGAGGCTATTTATGATGTCACTTATTAAAGATGCTAGGGATTGGTTCCACTGCCTACTAGTAGCTTCTATTAAATCTCTCCAAGGATTTTAGGATTGATTTTTGCAGCAATATGTATGCCATGATCAACAATTCAAGGAAGAAGAAGCTGAGTATGTGTATACTCAAAGTAAGGACTCCAGCACACAATCAGAGTATGGAATTTATCCCTTGATGCATTTCTTGGCATAAGGAAGTATGAAGGAGAAGATTTGACTTCTTTGTACAATAGGATGATAAGTGTCTGTATGCAATTGCCTCCTGATTATAAGCCACAAGACCTATTTTTGTTGCACAGTTCATAAAAGCATGGGAACCTGAATCATCTTATTGGTCAGAGTCATCATTACGACATGCCTATGATCACTTGAATAAATTCATTGATGCCATGGAGAAGACAAGGTATGAGAACACTATCGATATTGATTCCAATGATTGTATTTCTGATGAGTGTAGGGAAATTGATCAAACAATGCATCCAGTAGAAGATGAAACATGTGCAAGTGAAGATGATTCCTGTGATTGCTTGCATAGTGAAGATGAAGGTACAAGATATCTCTCTTACATAACAGATTGTGACAAGGAAGGTAGTGAATGTTGTGAGGAATCCAGTGAGGATGCATCAAAGGATTTTGATCTGCAATCAAGGGATTCTTTTACCTCTTATGAAGATCAGGATAAAAGGACATTGAGAAATGTTGATTCATTTGATAGTGAATATACAATACCTTCAGCTGTAGTGGAAAGCTATGAAGATGCATTCGATAAAGAAGAGGTTTGTACATTTGAAAATGGTTTCTGAAAATTTTCAAACCTATTGTATGATGAAGAGTTAAAAGAGGACCAAATGATGTTTTGCAAAGGTATGCCCAAGAAGGAATTTCAATTATTTTCAGATCCACTTGATGTTGAGCAAAAGGTATTTTTAGATAAACAAAGGGATGTGTCAAATGACTGTGTTGGTAATGTTTATGATTTTCTGTTCTCTGATGATTTTGGACCTCATTTTGATGGTGACAAAAGTGAAGAATATAACTGTAGTGATGAAAGTGTTGAGTCTTGCTTGCTCAGTAGTGAGCAAATTTCAAATTTGTTAACTCTTGAATATCAGAGATATACACATGAAGGTAATCCTGAAGTTCTTTGTCTAGCTTACATTTGTTTTGACAGAGAGGGATCTTTGTGTTCTCAGTGCATTTCTCAAGTTGATGGTGAAACTTTTGAAGTTGGCCAAATGTCTGTTTCCATTCAGGATGAGGTATGTGATTTTAAAATTTCTAACTCATGTGGAGAAGACATTTGTTTGCATACCAAGGATGATAGTGGTTCAGCTTTGATTGGTTCGTATATGCTTGATATTGAAGATATAGGTCAGAGTCTAGTGTTGTCTCCAAATGGCAGTATCAAAGAGGTGCAAAAGGTTTCAGATTTGTTTACTTCAAATAGTATTGATATGGCAGAATTTTTTGATTCTCAAAAGAAGCACTTTGATGGTCATTTTTCAATACAGCTGGGAAAATGTTTCACAATTCATAGAAGTAAGAAATATAATGAGGAATTTTACATTAAATATGCATATTCTTTGCATATTGAAGATAATAGGGGTTTGTCCAATGATAATGAAAAATTCATGTTGTTGAATGGTGTTGGGATTTTGGGCCAAACCGAACATGATGATACTCTAAGAACTTGCAATAAAAATGACAGGAAAGATTGCATGAGTATCTTCAAGAAGAGTCTGATGAAATCAAGAGAAAATTAGGTATTTGACAGGGGAAAGCTTGGTTTGAGTTTCAGACCGTAACAGCTCAAGAAAGGTGAAGTTGAAACATAGAGGATTTAGGGTTTCCAGTGCATGGACAACTTTTGCTTGTCCTCTTTAAAATTATTTTCCATGCACAGTAGTTTAGGGCTTTGCATTCATTCCTTCATGCTCCATTTCCATTCTGCTCATTGGTTCATCATTTTATGTTTGGTTTGCTCACCCAAGATTCTGGATCCTTGCAATGATCTCACTATCATTCATCCCCAAACAGAGCCACTATTAGAACTATAAAAACCTAGTGTTTTACATGCTCATTTTACTCATAAATTTCTAGATTGGTCCTACTGTGTGCATATTTCACCCTATTTTTCCCACTTTTTGTCCATATTTGCCTCATTGGTTCCATCATGTCACACATTTTTCACATTCTGGTTTGTTTCGGCTTGTGATGGTTGGGGGTTCCTTGACCCATGTTGCATTTTCTACTTGCATGAGTCTGTGTTGCCTATCGGCAAGACTCATCCGATGTCACGGCGATTACAGGTCTTTTGCATTCTTCATTCGGCATAAATTTCACACTGTTTCGGCGACAAGATGATACACATATCGGCAACGATTTTTGTTCTCAGTGAAATTTCATAATGATATCTTCTTGTCTTGTTGATTCACATGTTGAGGATTCTCTTTGGCCTAACACATTACCTTCGGTGGAAGGTCATAGCGATCTTCCTTTGTCTTGCCGACCGCTGACAACAGATATACCCTTCGGTGAGACTTATGATTCGATATATGGTCTTAGCGAACCTGTTGGGTTTTTCTAACAGTGTCAAAATGGATTTCTTTTAGTGGAGGGTTGGCTTTCTCTAGGTGATCGTGTGTGCTCGAGGCTTTCGATATAACAACATACTCTACATGAGGTCTCCCCGACAGTTGCATGTTACAGTGACATGCATGGGCATAAGGTTTCTGTCGGTGTGATATTTGGTTTCTCTTGGCGATCTATATATATGCTCGGGATGCAATATCAGCATAGGTCAGGATTATCGATATGAGGTCTCGGTGAGTGACCTCCGGTCTCGCCGATGGAGCACAAAGGGGACCTTGTAGACATAAGAAACATTTTGTCTCAGTGACACCCAAGGATGGTTGAGGTCTTATAACAAAGTGAATTCTCTATAGGGTCTCACTGATTTCGTGTGGTCATAGTGAAACATAAAGGAACAGAGGAATACTCCTTGACTTTGATGTAACAAGCAAGGTGTTATGGCGACATACGGGTGGTGAAAGACTTTCGGTGAAACAAGGTGAAGTCTGTGAGGGGTCTTCCCGATATCATAAGGCTATGACGAAACACAAAAACCAAGGGTGCAATCAGCGATTGAATTACCTTCGGCATACTTGCGGGGATATCTCAGCGAATGTTTAATAAAAAATTCAAATGTTGTGGGCTGATATGTGAGATTTTCTAAAATACCGTTGTTGGCCAACTTGATCTGAGCCCGATTTCTTCGATGGCTGACATGATTTGGAAGCGATTTTTTTCCCGATGCTGGTGTATAAATATGCACCCCTGATTGTAATTAAAGGAGGAGATTTTACATCAGATTTTAGATTAGATTAGGAATGGATGGAGTAGAATAAATTTCTCATGTCAGAGACCACGGTGCATGTTTTCAAATGGTGATTTCAATGAAATTCAATTGGTGTGGTAGTTTATTTTTGGTATCAATTGTATGTTGAGTTTATTGAAAAGTATTGCTAAGCTGTCTCCATTTTGATTCTTTCTGGTTGTTTAAATTGACATAACAAGTTTATGTTCAGTTTTTCAATGCACATTTGTTGTATCTGTGTGATTAATCTATTGGTTCTCTCAAGCAAAGATTAAATCCTTTTTATTGATCACAATAATCAGGAAGATTCATCTAGATTATTAAAGTAGAGCTTAGTAGTCATAATCTTGCATGTTTGTACAAGTTACAAAAGAAATATATGCCAACAATTTGATTTTCTGCTAGAATAAGTTTCCCACTACTGTTTCATTCAACTCCGCATACCCAATAAGGCACCGGTCTCTACAATTTCATCATTTGAATTCATTCAATTTCTTTATATCTGTTAACTAACTATTTTAGGATTTAGATCAAAAGATTGCTAATAGGTTTGATTTCATTTGTTCACTGTCATCTGCCATTGTGGACAAAGCATTTTAGAAGGATAATCATAAGATAAGTCTCCTCAATTCAAAAGGTACACCTGCCTGGGTCCAACAGTACCTAAAGAGTAGAAGGTTGAGTTCTCTTGACCTTGTCTGTTACCCTGAAATGTATCAAGAGATTGGCAGCCTCTTGAGGCATTTTGGCCTATGTTTTTGAGAGCTAACACTACTCAATATGTGTCTATATTTCCTATCGAAAAGACCCCGGAGATGTCACAACGAGTGAAATTCATGTGCAGGCATCTATCGCCAAGACATCATTCATTGTCTTAGCGACTAGGAGTTTCCTATCGGCATAAGTTTATCTTCAGGGAAGGGTCCTGGTGAAATATCCATGTCTCACCAATCGGCGTCAATAAGATTCATGCATCGGTGAAAGGTTTTCTCATCACCACGATGTCTCAGTGAATCTGGGAGGTCTCACCGACTAGTGCATACAGGCATACATTTCGTCTGGAGTTGTTCTCTTCGGTATGTGCTCTCACTGAATGCTAGGAGTCTTGCCGATGGGAAGGGTCCACATATCGGAAAAGAAGGATAACATCGCCAGGAGGTCTCGACAAATGGGTATAGTCTCACTGACAAGGGTGTCTTTGGAAAGAGTGTGGGAATTTCAGTGTAATGTCTCGCCAATGAAATATAGTCACGATGACTAGGAGCAACACTTTGGCAAGAGGCTTGTCTTCGGAGTAAAGTCCTGGTGAGTTCTTCATGTCTCACCGATCAGCTTATAAGTGAACACCTCGATCAAACAATCAACATTCAACATAAGGTCTTAGCGAAGTCTCTTGGTCTTACCGACTGACGGTGAAAGTTTCCCATCAGGGAGAGAACAAAATTATTACAGCGACAAAAGTGGGCTTATGAAGGTTCCTCGGTGAGACATAAGATGTCTGCAAGAGATCTCCCAGACAAGAGAATGCTACAATGACACATGTGAAATGAAAGAACCCATGTTGGCATGACTACAGAAAGGTCTCCCCGACCATGCGAGGACCCACCAAAAGAAATGGAGCTCGCTAAGAGGGTAATTCCTTCGCCATAAGGTCTTGGTGAAGGAAGGAGGTCATGTCGACAGGATGTCCCTTCGGGGAGAGGAAAGGAATGTTCCAAGAGGTTTGGACTACATTCAAGAGTCTCGCTGATAACAAGGAGGGGCTTGGTAAGAGAAGAAAAATGTGAAGTAATGTCTCCCCGGTTCTGATAAGTTATGCTAAAACAGAATGGGCTCGGCGGGGAGAAAACAAAGATCGGGGAGACTCCAGAAGCATAAAGGGGTTCGATAAAAGGTCTCCCCGAGATTGAAAGGTCTTGTCAATGCAGAGGAGCTCATGGAGAGGAAAGACAGGCACCAAGAAGCCTTAGCGAAACAAAGGAGTCTTTTCGATGGGTTTTGCGGACTCGATATGACTTCTACTACTCGCTGAAATGTCTTGCCGACTACCATAGGCTATGCCAATAACTCCACAATGGTGAAATCACATCGAGGAGACACCGATGGTGTCTCACCGACATGTGATACTGTTCGGATCACTTTTGACCACCTGATAAAGCTCATGTGGCGTACGCCTAACCAATCACAAGAGGCTAAGAGGATTGACTGGCGACAATTGACCAATTAACTGCCCCTATGTAAGGAGACCAACCAGAATGCAAGCAAGATGAATTCCTTCTGAGAACAAGTGACGATGGATTAGCTCAGGCAAAATTTTCAGATCTGTAGGGAGGCTTGACGGTGCTTCTAGAAGGCGGTCAACGAATAGAGAAGTCCAGAATAGAGGGGGAGCTGAAGGAAATAGGATCTGTGACTCAAAGGGACAACTGTGGTGACTACTGGAAAAAAGGTAGATCAATATTAATGAAGATATTCTAAGCATTCAAAGCACCCCAATAGAGTTCAAAGATGGACACGCACACAGGAGAGTAAAGGCTGCAGCTACAAAAGATCTAAGGTCGTCACCAAAACAACTTTTCAGCATGGATAGTAGGGCTTCAAATTGAATACAATTTTGACTTTCTTCAAAAAGATCTAAGAGCTAACTCTCCTAGATGCAGATATTTTGTAAACCCTAGTGCAGGGGACAACACATTCCTATTGGTACATTCTGTATATAAGGCATTTTTTGCCTCTTTGTAAAGATATCTTCCGAGGATAACACTTCTAGATTAGAACTTCTAGGGTTAAAGAACTTTTAGATTGAAGAACTATTTAGAGTTAGAATTGTTAGGAGTTAGTTAGTTAACAGAAGGAGAGAGAGTTGCATCTTGATTCTCAGTAATGAGAGCATCTTTTTGTCTTCTTGGTTAGCAGTAAGGTTTTAGTATAGATTATAATTTATTTTCTAAGTTCCCTTAGTGTAGTTGGAAACAATCTGGAGACACAGATTCTCTGTACATTGGTGATTGTGCCAATTTTGTAAATATTGCTTATTTGTTTTACTAACAGTAGAAGAAATCAAAGTTTAATCTACTTCATGTTGTATTCCTGAATGATATTTGTCTTAAATTGATCTTTTGATTTGTGAAGTCTTCAAGGAATGAAATATTATTTTGTGTTTTATTTAAATGGCAATTAAAAATCTGGTATGTGAATTAGCACTGTGAATGAAGGAGGCTATGTGTCAATCACAAGTTTACTTTGTTCTGTAGTTTTGGTTTACAAATTCCTTGAAGTTAACAAGTTTGGTTAAGGTTGGATGAACTATTGTTCTTTTCTATTTCAAAACTTTGACTTATCTTTTTATATTTCTTTAAAAACCCCTATTAGAGTAGGTTTTATTTCATGCTTGATCTCAGAACAATCCAAAAGGTCAACACTAGCAGGCCCCTTGAATATTACTATTGCATTGACCACTGAGTAACATCAGCATAGTTGAGACCCAACTACAAAGACCTTGGGACCTAAGGCATCCATGTGCTGCCTTTCTCTTTTAGGAGAAGCAAAATAGCAATATTTTGTTTGCATTTTTGTGGTGCCAAAATCTCCATCAACAGGAACTGGCGCTAGAAGGAGGGCCTAGAAGAGAAAACTGGAGAACATTCGATCTTTCTCATCAGAGAAGCCCCACAGAGTTCTTCGATCAGCAGAAAATCCGTCACCTTTCATAGAACTCAAGACCCCAACAAGACACAAGAATCATAAGACTGGGGCAGTCATCATACCACCTTTATCATCTCCACTCACTCCACCAGACTTTTCACCAATACTCCAGTGGATACTTATCAACCCACCATCATGTCCATCTCAATTTTCATCACAGCTGATTCAACCCATACAACAGCTGGCTCAACCGCCACCCCCACCAATGGCGTTCTTTCAGAATAATCCTTCTCCATTGGGAACTATTCCTGGAGGTTTTCACGACATGCCCAAGAACCCTGAGAAATTTTGTGCTAAGTATTTTCATGGAGAATCACAGAGTGCCGAGGAGCACATACAAGCTTTCAAGGATGCTTGTACTAGAGCTCAAGTGGCTCACCATGATGTAGTCTGTAGGTTATTCCCTTACTCTTTAGGGGATATGGCATACAATTGGTACCTTAATCTTCCTCAAGGTTCCATTCTGACCTGGACACATTTGGAAAATGCTTTCATTAACCAATTTAGGGTTTATGTGGATCCAACTCTTTTGTACCACCAGTTTGCTACTATTAGAAAAGAACCAGGTGAATCCTTGCCCTTGTTCAATACCAAATTCCAACGAATGTATAGGAGATTGCAAGATCCCTATCTAGTCACTGAGAATAGTGCCATTCTAGCTTACTTTAGAGTTATAGACCCCCTGCTGGGCCTATTTCTGCAAAGGACTTACCAACCAGATGATATTGATTCTCTATCCAAAGTCTACCATCTAGCTATCAAGCTGCTGCAACAAATCAGTTCTCAACAAGGAAGCTTGGGAGGAGGTTTCCCTTGAATAGGATATCAGATGCATGGTCCAACTCCCTTGTTCAATATTGTCCCAGGAATGTCTCCTTCCCACTATGGTCCTATATCTGAATTACAAACTCAACCATTTGTCCCATTCTTTGCTACTAGAACTCTTGATCCCTTTCAACAATCACAACTCCCTCAAGGTTCCCAGGGTCATCATAACCAAGTTGGAACATCAAGTCATGGTGGTCAACCACCTGCTGCTAAGAATGTGGAGAGTGACAAGACAGTCCAACTTACAAATGAGATAGAAACCTTAAAGAAAACATTGTCCCAAGTCACCAGTGACATGGCTCAACTTCGATTGAACCCCTCCCAAAACAATCAGGGTAGCTATTAGAATGATAATAACTACAACCAAAGGGGTTATCAAGGCCAAAACTCCTCTAAACAAGGGTATCAAAACCAAAATAGAGGATATAATCAAAGGCCCAACAACAACATGAAATGGAATACAGGGCCCAATAATGGGGGAGTTTCTTATGACTATCAAGAAAATCAGGAGAAGTCACATACTGCAAATGTGGCCAACCTTAACTTTATGACCAATTGGTGCAGGCTACATGAGACTGCAACCCATTCTGAGGTGAACTGCCCTAAAGTGGAGAAGATGGTCAAGATGGCATAGGAAGACACCCAAACATTCCAAGGGAACCCTCATAAGGGAGGTGGCTCAGTAGATACTGCAATGACATATGACCTCTTTGAGGAGGAACCTTCATTCCCAAGACAAGAGGAGAATGAACTAGATGAAGATTCATATGATGCTCAAGCCTTCCAGATGAAAGGGGGACACTTCTTGAGAAATCAAAGTAAGGGGCCATTCACTACCTTAGCACCCCCTAATCACGTGGTGCCTCCAAATCAAAGTGCGGATAACAATCCTCCTCCACCAAAAGGCCCACCTGATTTCCATAACAAGGGTAATTCCTTTGGTGTTTCCAAAGGTACTGTCAGTTCTAATCTGGAATTTGATAATGTTTCTGAGATGAAAAAACAAAAAACTTCTTTGTCATATTTTGACATTTTAAAGTGGTGCCCTGCTCAAAGGGAGATAGTGCTGAAAGCTCTAGAACAAGCTGATAAGTCAAAAGGAAAGAGCAAGGTGGCACCTGTTGGGGACATGAATGCAGCCTTATACAGAAATAAGGTAGGTACTCCACCTTTCCTCTTAAGCTTAAGAATTTCTGGCAAGAACCTACATAACTGTTTATTGGACTCGGGGGATTCAGGAAATGTCATGCCATTTTCCATATGTAAGAAGTTGGGATTAAACCCCATTTAGACAAATAAAAAGGTCATTCAACTTGACAAGACAGAGGTTAATGTTGTAGGGGAATTAAGAAACATATATGTGCAAGTAGGATCAGACCATAGGATCCTAACCAACATAGACATTCAAGTGGCAGACATCCTCGAGACCTATGGTATGCTGCTGAGCCAAGATTTGATGAAAAATCTAGGGGGATATCTTTCCCTTAACTTTTCACATATGTGGTTATCATGGAAAGGGATTCCTAATCAGATTAGGATTTAAAGTGAGCCTCACCTCAAGCATATCATTATGGAATATGATTACCCCAATGAGGTAGCCTATTTCGAAACTGAGATGGGAGTTTACAAAAGGGATGAAATCTTAACCCTTTTTGTTCTTGATCCTAAAGAGCTGCCAACTTCACAATTCCCTGATTCTGTAATTAATGAAAGTCAACAAGCCTTGATTAAAAAGCCGCAACAAGACTAATTGGTCTTAGGGGAAGATACCAATCTGCAGAATCTTCTTCTACCTAACTGGTGCAGGGTACATTATCAAAGTCATTCTGAATTAACTTTTCAACCCTGCATTGACATTTTAAGTCAAGTTTCCCAAGCCGAGGAAGTTAGCACAAGTCACCCTAAGACCATTGCAGACCACTTCTCATTTGAGGCCAAGGAAGCAATAATGTTAACTAGGGACAGTATGCCT
This sequence comes from Sequoia sempervirens, assembly GCA_007258455.2. Taxonomy (NCBI): domain Eukaryota; kingdom Viridiplantae; phylum Streptophyta; class Pinopsida; order Cupressales; family Cupressaceae; genus Sequoia; species Sequoia sempervirens. Next base: position 126,594,811 of record VDFB02353493.1, read on the forward strand.
TTAAATGGAGTTCTTTCTCAAGGTAAGCCTGCCCCAGATATACTCCTAAATCAGCATATTGATAAAGGGCAACCCCAAGGTCTATTAGACACCCCTGCACTTACAAATGAAACAAAACCCAAGGGGTTATCCCAAGATGCAAGCGAATGTCAAGAGGATAACTGTGGGTCACATAATATATCTGTGCATGAATTGGAAATTATACCCAAGGAACTGGTTGAGTACCTATCCCTTATACCTGATGTAAAAGATCAAGGTGTCCCACCCCTGACTCATATAGATCAAACCCCCATAACAACTTCAAAAGAATCAACTCCAACCCTTGATCAGTTGTGGACCCTTACCTTTGATAGATCCAAATCTAAGATAGGTAGTGGTGTTGGAATTGTACTAACTAGCCCTCAAGGGAAAACCTTCTTTGCTTCTTACAAGTTGCAATTTGGATGCACAAACAACATGGAAAAATATGAGGCCCTAGCTTGAGGACTGATGTTTGCACACAAGAAGGTCACTGCCTTGATGGTCAAGGGAGATTCAGAAATAGTTATTAGGCAGGTGCACAACCAATACACATGTCACAACAGAAGGCTGGTAGCTTACAGAAATCAGGTATGGAACCTGATTGAGGACTTTGATGCTTTTGGGATTAGCTTAATCCGTAGAGAAGAAAATTAGGTAGCTAATTCACTAGTTGTTGCTGCAAGCACCTTGGAACCTATGCAAGGCTCCAAGTTTAAAAGATTCTTAGTGGAACTGATGTCCACCCCAACTGTTCCTAACAATGTTAATAATTTTCAAGTTTTTGATGATGATCGACATATTCTAGCCTTCTTAGCAAGCTCAGATGTCTTTGAGGGGAAAATTATTGATGAGTTAAATAGAGACCAAGGGGATTGGAGTCCTGAGGAATGTGATACAGAGGGAGTTCTTAACTTGAAGAATAATAACATTCCCAAAGGAATGGTGGCCTTGGAGAGAATTTTTGACTCAGATCTAAGGGCTCAAGAGAAAATATTAGATGAAGAAAAGGGAGGCGAATATGAAACAATTAACTTGGTCGATGCTAGACCTGAAAGGAATGTATACATAGGGAAGGATTTCCCTAAAGCAATTAGAGAAGACATACTGAGGGCGCTTAAAAAGGATATTGCTATGATTGCATGGGGGTATGGAGACCTCTAGACATTTTATGCTTCTATTATGACTCACACTATCCCCTTGAAGCCTGAGGTCAAGCCTTTCCGATAGAAGCAGTGCTCTGGCAATGCCCTGATTGAGCCATTGATCTATAAAGAAGTTCGGAAGTTGTTGTCTGCAAGGATAATCTTCCATGTGCACCATTCAATGTGGGTAGCTAACTTAGTTCCAGTCCACAAGAAAAACGAGGAGATCAGGCTATGTGTTGACTTTAGAAACTTGAATAGGGCTTCAGAAAAGGATAACTACCCACTTTCCTCACTCGATGAGGTCTTACAGACTGCCAATGGAGCTCAGATGATGTCATTCTTGGACAGTTACTTTGGATACAATCAAGTAATGGTCGATTTTGAAGACAGGATGAAAATGTCTTTCACTACAAAGTGGGGGATGTTTGTATACAAAAGAATGCCATTCAGTCTGATAAACACTGGAGCAACTTTCCAACGTGCCATGGACATATCTTTCAAAGATCTAATTGGAAAATACATTATTGTTTACAGAGATGACCTGACAGTGTTCTCCAAGGATCAACTCAATCATGTCGTCGACTTGGCCAAGGTTCTCCAAAGGTGTATCTAGTATGGCATCTCCCTGAATCCCAACAAGTGTGTGTTTGAAGTCTTTGAAGGGAAGCTCTTAGGGCACATAATTTCTAAAAGATGGATTTCAATTGACCCAGATTGAGTTGAATCCATTCTGAAGATCACCAGGATAGGGAGCAAGAAAGAGTTAAGATCTTTCTTTGGAAAGATCAACTTCATAAGGAAGTTTATCACAGGCTTCACAGAGATTGTAAAGCCATTTAATGAGATGATGAAGAGAGACGCCAAGATAGAGTGGACTGAGGAAGCAAAGGCCGCATTCTCACAAGTCAAGCGGTCCATTTTAGAGGCACCCGTGCTCACTAGCCCCGATTACAAGAGGCCTTTCTACATTTACTCTTTTGCCTCCGAGCATTCATGCGCGGCTGTCCTAACTCAACGAAAAGCAGAGGCAGAGGAGAGACTGATTGTGTTCATGAGCTCTCCATTCAAAAATGCGGAGATCAAATACCAACCTCTGGAGAAGCAAGCCTTTACACTAGTTTGGGTAGTCAAGAAGTTTCAGCATTACATTCTTCGAAGCCAAATCATTGTTGCAGTTCCAGATGCAGCTATGAAGTCCTTACTGATGCAGAGTGAGCTGGGAGAAAGGAGAGGCAAATGGATGGCCATCCTGCAAGAATTCAATCTGGAGATACATCCCATGAAATTAGTCAGGGGCACAGGTTTATCTCAGTGCATGGCAAACGCTGGAGACAACATCATTTGTCAGCAATACATGACCCAGTCTTTCTCTAACGACCCTTGGTATGCTGATATTGTTTGCTTTATGCTTAACAATCGATGTCTAGAAGGAATGAATGCCACTCAAAGGAGAGCCCTGAGACTCAAGAGTTCTCATTACATGCTCAAAGGAGGGTTGCTATATAGGAAGACTTTCAAAGGAGTATACCTGAGATGCCTTGATCATCAAGAGGCTCAACATGTGATCTCTGAGTTTCATGGGAAACATGGCACAGGTCATGGTTCTATAGATTCATTAGCACACCAGATCCTTCGATCTGGTTATTACTGATCCTGTGTATTCAAAGATTCCCATCATCGTGTGAGGACATGTCATTTTTGTCAGATTTCTACACCAAGGGAATGCCATGCAACCATGCCATTGCAACCCATCTATGAGGTGAGGCCATTTGCCCAGTGGGCATTGGATTTTATTGGAGTGATTAACCTGAACTCTTCTATAGGACATAAATTCATCTTGACTACCACTGACTACTACACAAGGTGGACAGAGGCTATACCCTGCAAGAACAACACCACAGAGGTAGTGATCAAGTTCCTCACCGAATGCATCACTACAAGGTTTGGGGTACATTTCGCTCTAGTATGTGACAATGGCTCTGCTTTCTCTTCTGTTGAATTTATTTCCTGGGCATATAATCATAAAATTGTTTTGAAATATTTTTCAAATTATTACCCACAAGGCAATAGAGTTGCAGAGTCTACCAATAAGAATCTCTTAGGGATGATTAAGAAACTGTTAGAACATAACCCTAGAGATTGACATACCCAGCTAAGATTCGCATTGTGGGCAGATAGGACTAGGATTAAGGTTTCCTTAAGCACCTCACCATTCAAGATGGTATATGGCAAGAGCCTATCTTTCCTATCCATCTGCAAATACCTATCCTGGAGTTCATGCAAAAATTTTACTCCATTGACAATAGGATAGAGATCAGGTTAGCTGCTTTGCTGAAATTAGAAGAGCAGGGAGATGTGGCTTTACAACAATTCTTTAGGCATCAGGCTGTTGTCAAATGATGGTTTGACAAAAGAGTCAAGATAAATGATTTTAGGATATCTGACCTAGTGCTGTTATGGGATAAGCCAGTGAAAAGAAGGGCAGTCACCAAAAATTTGACAAACTCTGGCTAGGTCCTTATCAGATTGTTGAGATCCTAGGGGAAAATGCTTTTAGACTAAGTAGCCTAATTGGAGAACCTATTCCATTTCCTGTTAATGGGAATTTTCTTAAACATTATTTTGAGTCATGAAGCTGGTTAATTTCTATTATGTATGTGAATAATCTGTTGTTCTTTATGTAAGTAATTTACTCTTCGTTTGTAAGTAGTTTGTTGTTTATTTGTTTTTTTTCTTTCCTTCTGTCCTTTGTGTTTCCTTTGCTGTTTATCTTTGTTTTTGTTATTTTCTTTGGGGTTGATCCATCCTTTCCATCTAAAGCCGTGGGTTGTTATCTAAAGTATACTATGGCCACAAGGAGAAAAATGGTTTAGGTATTTTCAGGCTTTCTAGTTGGATGATTTTGTCCTAAACTCTTTGTTTTATGCCCATTGTCAATAAAGGTTGTGGAAGGTTTTGAAAACAAGGTATAAAGTAAGTAACCTTCACTAGCTCCCTCTGAATCTATCACAAATCATTAAGATCATCCCCTCTTGTAATGATATATTTATCCTAGGATGATAGTGTTGTAAGATTTGAGTGAAAAATCTGATCTCCCAATTGCTGTTATGATGTCCATGGTAGTTTTCAACCCAGATTGGATGTTAAGCATCTGACATATTGAAAAAGAAATGAATGAAATATTTGAAACTCTATGAGAAAAGAGAAAAGAGAAAAATAAAAAAAAGAATTACCTACAAGAAAAAGAGGCTCAATATGAGTGGGTGATTCCAGTATCTCTACCGGGGCTATGGACACCTGACTAGCAGTAGAGAAATGTTGTGAGAAAACTAGAGGTATCTCTGTCGGGGCTATGGACGCCTGACTAGCAGCGGAGCAATACCCAGGACATCATTGCACAACAACTAGAGGGGGTCAACTCATGTAGCTTAAATCTTACACATGGTTTTCCAAAAGATGAGGAAAACTTTATGAGAGATGTGATGCACACTCAAGCACACACATTCATTCTGAGGTAGCCATTGATTGACTTACATTTGAGATTCTAGCTCAACCTTGCTTCTAAAGCTGACCCAATTGGAGTTGTGATGTTCATAAACTAGGAGTTCTGGTTAGCTGAATCCTTCAGAATCTTGAAAATGGTTAAACCATTTTCCCAGCCGAGTCGCCATTTGTTATGCCTTACTTAACCACCCCATTTTGATTTGGAACCAAATGGGTCCCCCTTCTCTTTTGTTTTCTTTACCTTTGTTTTTCACTTTTCTTTTGGGAATTCTTTTGTTTTATGTTTGTCTTCTGGTTTTGTCTAATTTTGGTTTTGCCTCAGTTGGAATTCAGGTTTTCTCCTGAGTTCAGGATTTTCCACCCCATCCAGATTTTCCTGGATCTCGCTCGAACTCCGGCTGGGTGTTGTTTTTTTGTGGATTTCCACATCGTCCGGATTTTCACAGATTTCCTCCTAGTTTGGATTTTTGCGGATTTCCTCTCCGTCCCTTCTTCGCAGATTTCTTTCTCTTTCAGATATTCCTAGATCCTGCTCAAACTCTGGCTAAGCGCTTTGGTTCGGGGATTTTTGGTCTACGTGGAATTCCGCATGGATCGGATTCTCCCAAAATCCATTGTCCCCTATTTTTTTTGGATTTGTGGGAATGTTTTCTCTTTCGCAAAAATTTGTCTCGCACAGATTTTCCTAAAATCTGAAGAAGTGTGAAGAAGTATGGAGTAGTAGGGCTAGCTAGTAAATGATGATGCATTCTATGAATAATTGATGCTATTTTGGGATCTCACATGTTGTTCCTGGATCTATAATGATCATATTAAGTTTCTAATGGGTGTTTTCATGCTTATTCCGCTAGAATCTGCTTGACTCAAAATTCTCTGAAATTCCTCCCTGGCTTGGATTCTGCGAGTCGACCTAAAACCTGAACTGCTTGTGTGATCATTTTGTTCAAATTTTTAACTGCACCTTACTAACATAGGATTCATTTCAATGATGATTTTGATTAATTAATTGTTGTTCATGTGATCTTTATTGTGGTTTTCTTCATTGAATGCAGGATTAAACCTTACACATGATGATATTTGCCAAGGGAGCTCAGTTGGAAGGCATCCCTCAATCCAGTTGGTCATAAAAATTAGCTAAGAAGAAAGTCAGCAAGAAATTGCATATGTCTTGCCAACTACCAGTGCATTATGCTCAATATGTGTCTATGTTTCCTATCGACAAGACCCCAGAGATGTCACAGTGAGTGAAATTCATGTGCAAACATCTATCGCCAAGACATCATTCATTGTCTTGGCGACTAGGAGTTTCCTATCGGCATAAGTTTGTCTTCAGGGAAGGGTCCTAGTGAAATCTCCATGTCTCACTGACTGGCATCAAAAATATTCATGCATCAGCGAAAGGTTTTCCCATCGCCACGATGTCTCAGCGAATCCGGGAGGTCTCACTAACTAGTGTATACATGCATACATTTCAGCGGGAGTTGTTCTCTTCGGCATGTGCTCTCACTGAATGCTAGGAGTCTTGACTACAGGAAGGGTCCGCATATCGGCAAAGCAAGATAACGTCACTAGGAGGTCTCGTCGAATGGGTGTAGTCTCATTGACAAGGGTGTCTTTGTAAAGAGTGTCAAAATTTTGGCGTAATGTCTTGCCGATGAAATATAGTCACGGTGACTAGGAGCAACACTTTGGCAAGAGGCTTGTCTTCGGAGTAAAGTCATGGTGAGTTCTTCCTATCTCGCCGATCGGCTTATAAGTGAATGCCTCGGTCAAGCAATCAAAATTTGGCATAAGGTCTTGGCGAAGTCTCTTGGTCTTACCGACTGACGGTGAAAGTTTCCCATTGGGGAGAGAACAAAATTGTTATGGCAACAAAAGTGGGCTTATGAAGGTTCCTCGGTGAGACATAAGATGTATGCAAGACATCTCACCAACAAGAGAATGCTACAGCGACACATGTGAAATGAAAGAACCCATGTTGCCATGACTACAGAAAGGTCTCCCTGACCATATGAGGTCCCACCGAAAGAAATGGAGCTCGCCAAGAGGGTAATGCCTTCACCAAAAGGTCTTGGCGAAGGAAGGAGGTCATGCCGATGGGATGTCCCTTCAGGGAGAGGAAAGGTATGCACCAAGAGGTCTGGATGACATTCAGAAGTCTCACTGATAACAAGGAGGGGCTCGGTAAGAGAAGAAAAATGTTGGGTAATGTCTCCCCAATTTTGATAAGTTACACCGAAACAGAATGGGCTCAGCGGGGAGAAAACAAAGATCGGGGAGACTCCAGAAGCATAAAGGGGTTCGATAAAAGGTCTCCCCGAGATTGAAAGGTCTTTCCAATGTAGAAGAGCTCATGGAGAGGAAAGACAGGCGCCAAGAGGTCTCAGTGAAATGAAGGAGTCTTGCCTATGGGTTTTGCAGACTCAATATGACTTCTACTGCTCGCTGAAACATCTTGTCAACTACCATAGGCTATGTCGATAACTCCACAATGGTGAAATCACATTAGGGAGACACTGATGGTGTCTCACCGACATGCGATACTGTTCAGATCACTTTTGACTGCCTGATAAAGCTCGCATGGCATACGCCCGACCAATCACAAGAGGCTAAGAGGACTAATTGGCGACAATTGACCAATTGACCGCCCCTGTGTAAGGAGACCAACCAGAATGCAAGCAAGATGAATTCCTTCTAAGAACAAGTGAAGGTGGATTAGCTCAGGTGAAATGTTTAGATTAGTAGGGAGGCTCGACGGTGCTTCCAGAAGGTGGTCAACGAATAGAGAAGTCCAGAATAGAGGGGGAGTTGAACGAAAGAGGATCTATGACTCAGAGGGACAGCTGTAGCGACTACTAGAAAATAGGTAGATCAATATTAATGAAGATATTCTAAGCATTCAAGGCACCCAAACAAAGTTCAAAGATGGACATGCACACAGGAGAGTAAAGGCTGCAGCTGCAAAAGATCTAAGGTCATCCCCGGAACAACTTTTCAGCATGGACAGCAGGGCTTCACATTGAATGCAGTGTTGACTTTCTTCAAAAAGATCTGAGAGCCGACTCTCTTGGATGCAGATATTTTTTAAACCCTAGTGCAGGGGACAACACATTCCTGTTGGTACATTCTGTATATAAGGCATTTTTTTCCTCTTTGTAAAGAGATCTTCCAAGGACAACACTTCTAGATTAGAATTTCTAGGGTTAAAGAACTTTTAGACTGAAGAACTATTTAGAGTTAGAATTGTTAGGAGTTAGTCAGTTAACAGGAGAGAGAGTTGCATCTTGATTCTCAGTAATGAGAGCATCTTTTTTTCTTCTTGGTTAGCAGTAAGGTTTTAGTACAAACTGTAATGTATTTTCTAAGTTCCCTTAGTGTAGTTGGAAACAATTTGGAGACGCAGATTCTCTGTACACTGGTGAAGAGTGTGGGAGAGAGAGGGAGAGAGTGGGAGAAGGTGGGAGAGAGTGGGAGAAGGTGGGAGAGGGTGGCAGAGGGTGGCAGAGGGTGGGAGAAGGTGGGAGAGGGTGGGAGATGGTGGGAGAAGGTTGGAGAGAGTGGGAGATG
>VDFB02353493.1:126608476-126743471 GCA_007258455.2 Sequoia sempervirens
GTGTGCCTAAATGCAAGTGCATTCCCATTTTGTAAACATTCATTTTGAGTATACTAGATAATATTGTGGATTGACCCCCATCGTGGTTTTTCCCCTAATAGGGTTTCCACGTAAAAATATTGGTGTTATGGTGTTATGGTTGTTTTCTTTGTGTTGCTACATCTTTCTTTTAGTTCTATGCTTTAAGTGCTTTAAAGATTAGATTGATAAAGTTAAAAATTGTAGAACACTATTCACCCCCCCTCAATGTTCCTTGAATCCAATAATTGGTATCAGAGCCTAGTTCCTCAGAAGAAGTTTAACAACTTGGTGAAGATCTTGGAAAGTATTTCAATGGATTCAAGCAATCTTCAACAACAAATTTTGGTGTCCCTAGATGATCTTGACCAGTCAAAATCTGAAGTTTAGGAATTGCAAGCAAATCTCATGAATGCTGAGAAATTCATTCAATCATTGAAGGATAAAATCAATGATTCAAGGGAAAAGAGAAAGGAACTCTGTGATCAGATCAAGCAAAAAGAGAGTAAGAGCATTGAAGATGAACAACTAAGTCAAGCCCTGAAGGAAAAGACAAAAGAATGTGATTTTTTTTCTAGAGATAATGCATTCCTAAAGCATGAGATGGAATCTATTATGATGAGGATGACCAAGGAAATTGAAGACATAAAGAATAATGAAGAGAAGCTTGCTCAGTCCTTGAAAGAGAATTCTAAAGAATGCAGTTGAATCACTGATGGATTCAGTCAGTTGGAGCTTGAATTGGAACAATGCAAAAATAATGAAGAAGAGCTTGAAAAGCAGATTGTTGATCTCAGAGATGAACTTGCTACTGAAAATCAATACAAGGAGAAGTTCAAGATTATCTCAGCCAAGCTTGATGAACTGATTAAAATTCAGAGGACTGAAGGTGAAAAGCGAGGTCTTGGATATGAAGAAGGAGAAAGTTCCAGATCTAGACAAAGGAGATTTAAGCAAGGAAATCAGATGAACAAAGTTGGAAGATATCCGATAAGACAACTTAGGGCTCAAAGGTTCAGTGGTTACTATTTTTTTTGTAATAAATTTTGTCATATGGCTACTCAATGTAGAAGTAGAATGAACTCAAGTGGTCCATCATTCTCTGATCAGTGCTTTAATTGCAATAAGTATGGTCATAAGTCAAATGAATGCAGAAATATGATGAACAACTTTCATAGAGATGTCAAATGTTATACATGAAATAGATTTAGCCATATTGCCTACTAGTGTAGATCAAGAGAAAATCAATGGAACAACTAGTCTGGACAAAGAAATATGGTGTGCTACAATTGCAACAAATCTGGTCACATTGCTAGATTTTGCAGAAGCAAAAAGGGTCTAGTAAAACAAGGGAGAAACATGGAGAAGGATGAAAAGAGAAAAGGAAAATTTACTACATATGAGATCAGGAAGCAAATGAAGAAGATATGGGTGAAGAAGAGTCCCTCTATTGCAGGAAATGATTCCACACCAGAATCTGGTGCTGGTAATTCCTCTGGGAATTAGTTCATGGCCTCTAGCCTAGGGGGAGTTCTCAACAAGATATTTTAACCCCCTTGTCAGTAGTTGGTACCGGGATATGGATGAGTCCAGTGATTGCATTGATGATCTATAGATGTTGTTGATGTCCCAGATGGCACATCAACATTGCAAACAGAATATTGCTACTCTATTTCTCCTGAAAGAGAAAGATGATCACATGGATATCTTAGCTCCCAAGGTCTTGGTAGTTGGGTTTCAACTATGCTGATGTCCCTCAGTGGTCAACGTAACAGTAATATTCAAGGGGCTTGCTGGTGTGAGCTTTTGGACTGTTGTGAGAGAAAACATAAACTTAAAACCTATTCTAACCAGGGTTTTAAAGAAATGTAAAAAGAGGGATCAGGGCTTTGGAACAGAAAATAATGACACTTCATCCGAACTAACTAGACTTGTCACCTTCCAAGGGATTCCTAACTAAAACTACAGAAAAAGTCAACTTGTGACTAACACACAGCTTCATCCATTCACAGTGTTATTTCAACAACAGATTGCAAGTTACCATTCAAATAAAACATAAAACCAAACTTCATTCCTTGAAATATTTCAAATCAAATGATCAACTCAAGACTAACACCATTATGAAACACAACATGAAGTAGATTAAGATCTGGTTGCTTCTAATGTCAGTGAGATAGATAAACAACAATTACAAAACTGGCACAATCACCAGTGTACAAAAAATTTGTGGCTCCAAATTGTTTCCATTTCCTCTAAGAAAACTGAAAGATATATTAGTCTATCTTGGATCTAACTCCTACTCAGGAAGACAAAAGAAGCTCCTATTACAAAGAATCAGGATCAGCTTCTATCCCCTCTATTCCTATTCTACTGATTTCTAACTACTGGTTCCTAAAATTCTAACTCTAAAACCTCTCTCCTATACAAAGAGGCAAGAATGCCTTATATACAAGATGTCACAAAAAGAATGCATTGTCCCTTGCTTTAGGGTTCACAAAATATCTACACCTAGGAGATTCGGTTGTGCATTCAACTCAAATCCTTGTTGTCTATGTCGGTGAAGATCGTCTCCTGGAAAGATCTGCAAATCTTTTTGCTGCTGCAACATTAATTTCTAGCCTCCGTGTCCATTTTGAATCTCCAGCGGAGCTGCTTTGAGTGACCTAAAATATCACCATGAATGCTGAGCTACTTTTGTTAGTAGATACCAACTATCCCCTTTTTCACGGCTTTATCTTCTTCTTTCGTCATTCTTTCCACCCCCTGATCTGCTCTCTGCAAGCTCGTTGGTGTAGCACAGGCCAATCGGTGAGAGGTTCCAGCAAGCCACAGAGGTCATACCAACCTCACAAAGACCTTCAGCAAGATGTCATAGTGAAATCCCATCCTCTCGGTGAGCTCTCATTTCTTTCAGCGGTCCCCTCTTTTGGTTGGCAGGACATCCGCCTTAGGTAAGACGTCATGGCGGGTGCCAAGAGCTACAACGATATGTTCCTTCATTGGCACATTTGCCGCTATTGGAAACACATGAGATGGTCACTGAGACCACATGGAAAAACCCTTGTTTTCTTTGGAGTCTCCCCGACACCCTTTGTTGACCCTCTCACGCCAGTTCCTATTTTTTGTTTCGGCGTGACTTTCTTCCTTTGCCAAGACCTTGTGGCGAAGGCATGATCCTTGGTCAAGCCCATCTTGCTATCGAAAAGACCCTTTGGTATCAGTGAGACATCTCATTGATCTTCATTCCTTATACCAAAGCCACGCCCCTTTGGTGATACTTCAGTTAGTCACCAGGACCTTTTGGCGAACGCTTTTCCTTTCGGCGAGTTCCTTTTCTTATCGGGGAGACAACCTTACTTCAGCAAGACCCTTTTTTTGTTGGCGAGACTCCCACCGAAGGAAAACATATCAAGGCCCTTTACTCAGTCGGCGAGACATTAGGGATTCACCGAGACATCCTAGCAAAGAGAGAACATTGTGCCAACAGTGAATACCTTTTGCCGCCCGTCGGTGAGACCCGAAGATCTTGCCGAGACCTCTCAGTGGGGAGAGAACCTTATGGCGATATAAGAACCCATCTGAAGGTGGTTGACAAGACCTATTAATTCTCTCACTGAAGACATCTTTGTCGGTGGGACCCTTCATAGTCATCAGCTTCTTTTCGTTTCGGCATGACTTTCCATGGTCGGGGAGACATCATGGCGAACTCCCCTCTTTCACCAAACTCTGCTTTCGCCAAGACCTTCTCGAGTTGGCAGGACATCCTACCAAACTTGTTGCATTGATTTCGAGTCTCCCCAATGCGATTTATCCTTTTGGCGTGACTTCACTCAATCACCAAGACTTCTCTTCGAACTTAAACTGCTATGCTGATACCCTCTCACCCTTTGGCAGGATTTTACTCGGGAAACATCCTTATGCGCACATCTGGATCCTACAAAACAAGGTCTCCATTAGTTCTCAAAGGAAAATGAGATATATCATTATTTATCATGCCTCCAATTTTATCAAAAAGAAACACAACTCCAGCGAAGGTGGAAGCGGGACCAAAACAGAACTCGAAAGAGCAACAACCCTCAAAACTGGCAGAAGTGGGGTCAAAAGAAAAATCGGGACTGGGACCGGAGTCAAGATGGGAACAAGCCATGGAAATAATCACAACTTCCCATCATACCCCGTCCCAGATCCGAGTCCGCTAAGGAAACCAAAATGAGTAGGATAGAAACAAACGCCAGTGGGGACAGAACGAAAACCAACCTCGGGCGAAGCACAACGGGGGTGGGGTCGGGACCAAATCCGAAATTGAAACTTCTTCAAAGTTTCAGTTTTGGATTCCATCCCGATCCTGCCTCCAAAAAAATACAAAGATGAAAAGAAGGAGAAAGGGAGGAAGAACAACACCTCGCGACAAAAAAAAACAAAAAAAAGGAGAAGGAAAACAGTCAAGATCATGAGGCGAACCAGGAACTTTTAAAGTTTCTAGGTTCGGTTCCGGTTTCGGTTCTGAGTCCACCGGGAACAAAAGAAAGACACAAGGAGGAAAAACCAAATCGGCAGAATCGGGATTGGGGACGGACAGAGAAGAAAAACTTGGAAGGAATTCCAAGTTTAGAATCTGATCAGGTTCTAGGCCTGCCAAAAGAAAAGAAAAGACACCCAGGGGCAAACACCCAAGGCACAGGACACAGAACTAACGAAAGACCAACAAAAGAAAAGGGGGGCGGGGTCAGACCTGGGATGAAATCCAGACCAGAAAAATTTTCAAGTTTCTCCTCCCTTTTCGAACCCGAACCCGACTTCGACAAGGAACCAAAGATGAAGTCAAAGAACAGTCAGAACTATGACCGGGGTTGGAACAAGACCTGAACTTAGAAGGAATTTCCAAGTTTAGTATTGGTCCCAGTTCTGCCTCTAACAGAACTTTGAAAGGAAAACACCTAAGGAAAAAAAAACCAAAGGCCAAAGGGAAAAGACAAAGGGGGACCCATTTTGATCTAGATCAAAGTGGGGTGGTTACGCAAGGCATAACAATGTTTTTGAAACAATTGGAGAGAGTATTTATGCAAAGTTGAAGGTTCACAGAAGAGTTATCTTTCACAGAGTATGGAAATAGGGTATCCAAATGAATTAGGGAAAATACATTTATTACGACAAAAAGTTAGGTGTATGAATGATAAAAGGTCATTTGTATTCTTCATTTGTCACTTTTCACTTTGAGAAGAAGAATTTTGGAGAGATTTGAAGCAAGTTTTAGCGAATTATGGCGAGATTCAAGTGTGAAGGCGATTCAGAGATCAAACCCTAATCCGGAAAAAAGGTATTTGTCAGGAAAATTCGTGAACTTGTGAATTTGTGAAAATGGTTGCTCCGTTGGTAGTTGATATCAAGGATACACCCCGTCTGAAATTCAAGTGGAATCCTTTCAAATCTATTGAGACAAAGCCCTTAGGTGTATTTTTCGTTCATTTTGTACATCATCTTGCATATTGAAGACATTAAGCCATACATTCATGCAAATATTGAGGAGTTAGGGAGCTCGTAGTTGTTGAATTTTTACTCCAATCACCTTGTGGGAGAGGGATTTTTTGTTAAACCTAAATTCAAAACCTTAGAGGAGAAGTTCATGCATATTGTAAAATTTCCCTTGTTTGAAGAAAATGAGTGGGTTCGGTATATTTTGAGTTGAGTTCATGTTGAATTTATGTGGTTGAGTCAACCTTTTAAGATTACAAAAGAAGCCATAAGCGTTGTTACTGGCTTAAATTCCTCCAGTGGGTTTCCGATCTTGAAGTCCGTGAAGAATCAGATAGTTACGGATGCAACCGGTTCAATGTTTGATAAAAGAGTTATGAAAATTGATGATATCATTGAAGTGGATGTTAGATTTACATCTATGGTCATTGGTTACAAAATCTATCATTCCAGCTAAGATAATTTTGTATCCGGTACAACTATCTATGGATCATATCAGATGGTGAAGGAGAATGCAAAGTATGATCTGTTTGAGTTACCCTGAAGCAAGTTAATGGAGAATCTTGTAAGATAAAAAAAGAATAAGAATAATTCCTTTAAGTATGATAATCTGATGTTGTGTCTGTTCTTCTACTTTATGAATGAATTTCTAGGATTTGTAAAAGTACAATGGCAAGCTAATAAACTGGTAGTTGTTCAAAATAGAGATATCTTGCACATAGTTGGTGATAGTAAGATAAGGAAAATTGTTATCTGGGGATATTTCAAGAGTTTTCAGAGTGAGATGCAAGCAAGAGAAAGAATTCCTAAGTCTATTGTGGAGAAGTACAAGGACACTATCTATTTTATGGTTGACATTGATCAATGCTTGATGGAAGCTGTAGGTCCTAGAATGGTCTAGATTATGCCAATGGGATATAAAGTTGAGAACATCTTGGAACTATATTCACAACATTTGTTGAGTAAACCTTGGGATTCGACATAAGAGAGGTTTGTAACCTATGAGAAAAAGATATGCAAGTACATGAGCAGTTGAAGAAACCTACGATAGTCAAGAAGGTAAGGAAGTAAGTTGAAGCCTTTGTAGAGAGCATGGGCATATCTATAGAAGTTGTGAGAGAAGCTAGAAGAAAGAGAGAACAAGCTGAAGAAGAGCCTACTAGAACTAAATCTGCTAGTCTGGCAGCATCCTTTGCCTGATCTAGATCAACAAGGAGCTTTGCACCCTTATCTGGTCCTACAGTGAAATCAAGCCATCTGAAAGCTCAAGTGAAGACATCTGGTAGAGAAGGAAAGAGGAAGAAGGATAAAAGAAAAAGAGTTTATGTTGCAGTTGAGGAAGATGAGGAAATTGAATCTGATGAAGAAGTGAGAGAAATTAAGCATCAGGGCACAAAGGCAACAACAGTCTCTAAGGACAAGCCCTCTGGTGAAGAATAGAAAGCAAAGAAGAAGATAAAAACTGACAAACCAGGTATGTCTACAAAGGAAGTTGAGAGAGGCATAATCAAGGATGGTAATCTTAAGCCACTATGTGAATGGTATGATACCTTTGATAGTGTTGGTCAAAGAATTCTTGAAGAAGCAACAATAAAGTATTTCAATGCTTTCAATTTGACTCTCATTGAGATCATGTCTAAGTTTCCTAAGGGATTGTATGAAGTTTTGGAAATGAGGAGAGTGAATACAAGAATTGAAGATGAGCAGACGAGAGAATATTCTTGCAGTTTTATGTTCAAGGATATCTATTGAGGAAATGAAGACAATTATGAATGGTGCTAAGAAATATTTCAAAATAAAAACAAGAGTAAACAAGCTTATGATTGGTCGGACTGAAGAGGTAGCAAAATAAACTAAAATAATTCTAAAGGAATTTTTTTTAAAGAACATAATAAATGTTCTTTATGAAGTAGGTCATGATGAAGAAATTGCATCTAGTCTGATGGTTGAAGAGGTAAAAGAAGATATAGTTGAGGACACTTAGATTCCTCTTGATGTGCATGATACAAAAGTTCCTATGGAGACTGAAGCTCCTAAAGATGTGACAATTGAAGAAGTTGAGATTCCTAAAGACAAGCAATAATCTATAGTTGAGGAAATAGTGATTGGAAGAAAAAAAGGCTGAAATAAAGGAAGTTCATGTAGAAGCAAGAGACACTACAGAGGTAGTGAAGAAATTTATGGAAGTGCAACAGGAAGAGTTTGACCTTGAATTAGATGAAGGTCCTATTAATTTGGCTACTTTATCTCTGATTCATAAATTGAAAGTTGCATCATTTGCTCAGGCGAAGGCTAGGGAAGAATTGTTGAAGTCTCACATTGAGGATAGTAAGCTACTAAGTCTTGCATCCAACATCTTGGAGAGAATCATGCATTCTCATGTTAAGGATCCATCTGGTTCTCCCTCTGGTGAGCTGAAGAAGCTTATTAATTCTATAAGTACTCATTTTGAGTCCCTTGAGAAGTCACCTTAGGACAAGGTACAAAAGGAATTTGATGATAAAAGTTTCAATAGGGTAAAGTGCATGATTTCTAATGACAAATCATTATTAGCTACCTATGTGAAGAATATTCAGAGTGCACTATCTAAAGGAGGAAAGATCTATAAGTCATGTTTATCTTTGTCCAAATTTACTAAGGACAATGAGAAGAAGATTAAGGATCATGAGAAATAGTTAGCTGATATTTCTGAAGCCTTTGATCCTTTAAATGTTTTTGTTGGAAAGCAAGAAGGTCAGGTTATATCCCTACTTAACAAGATAAAGAGTTTGAATCATGATAATGATAGAATTGTGGAAAGAGCATGTGAGTTTAGAGGCATAATTGGTCCGAACATGGAAACAATATTGAGTGCCTTGAAGGAAGTGTTGATGGGTGTTTTTGCACACTTTCTCAACACAGGCAGTGCGTATGTGCACTACCTCTCTTGAAAGGAAATCTCCAACAACAAGTTGCTGAAAATATCCCCAAAGTCTCTCGGGTGTCAGGTCATGACTTGCATGGAACTCCTCAATTGATGTTTGATGTGATTTTGCTGGTAATCACAGGGCAGACTTACATAGCTAGATGTGAGGTGGATCTTAAAATTTGAAGTTTTTGAGATGGGAGTTAAGGTGCATTTCGTGGTAGGTTCGGACAACAATCTAAAACTTCAATGTTTTCCTTAAGTTTTGGTTTTACAATGTGTAATGAACCTTAGCACAGGTTGTTTCTAGAAAAAAAAGGAGAAAAAGAGAAAGGAAGAGGGAAGGTTCCTAGATCTGCAACTAATTGTGAACATTAATCATGGAGTTCCTACCATGGAAAACTTCCTTCAAACAAAATTTCACTTAACGAGAAAATTTGTAGTCTCATGAAATTTGTGTTATCTTCTAAGGTCTGCAAGATATTTCACCATTCATTCACCATATACATGCATGAACAAAGATAAAAGTGTGGAGCAACTTTGAATTCAAGCCTAGACTAACTTTACACAGCCATTTACTAGCAGCAAATAGATAAAAGTATGGACTAAGAAGGCATCAACACAACAAAAATTTATATAATCATGGGACAACATTACTAAAATCTACAATAGTTTAAATCTAACTAGAACAACAATGTAAATCTGAATAAAGAATTTAACAATGGAGATTGAATCATGCAACATGTGAAGAACTCAGAAAATGCACCAAGTCAATGTATTTTCATTATAAATTTCTGCAGCATTTCTATACAACTTAACTCTCTTGAAAATGAGAGGAGATCCCCCATTTATAGTTCCCAAAAGGTAGAATGAATGGCCGAGATTTAATCTCATTGTGTGGCCAAGATTCACTACAAACTAGGGTTCTACCTACCCCCCAATATATTACAATTTAAAATACAACTTTGTCCACATCCCTATTTCGTCTTCTAGTGACAGTACTGTAGCATTTTGTCTTTTATTGATTTCTCTTTTTGCTGTAGCTATTCCTTCAGAAGCTCTTCACTAACAATAGGGTTTCCTTCCTACTTCTTCAAAGCTGCATACTCCATGAATTTCAAGATTACCGGTTGGAGTTTCTCAACCTCTATGATCTCGGACCACAACACTTGATAGCTCCATTCCTTGGAGTTGTCCTCAAACCTCTTCCAATCTTCATCATACTTGGTGGCGTGGTCTCTGAACAATTCTAACTAGGTGAAGGAACGGGTGGAAAAACTCATGAAATCTATGGTTATCTTTGTTGCCATCCCGTCCTCCATCTTTTTTTGGAAATGGGGATTTATTCTCTCTAGATCAATTTGCACCACGGGTATGTCATATAACGTCATCAACCTCAAATATCGGGCGCAATCAGCTCTAATTTCTTTAACCCATTCAATATATGGATCCACTTTATCAATTACTTGCTCCAATCTTTCTTTTTTGTTATCAAAGTCCCACTTCCATACATCCATTAGCCAATGGTCATCCCTTTTGAATGCAAGCTCATTTTCCCATGCGGTGCTTGGAGACCAGAGGATAGCCTTGATCTTTGGATAGGTGGACCTGTACATTGTAGGGAAGTCAGTGCAAAGTTTCTTTGTATTTTCTAGAGATTGTTGCAAGTCCAGGAACTTGTTGGTTGTTCGAATAGCCTGGCTGATACCCATATTTTCGATGTATAGGACCTATCAGAACTAGCTTTCCGTAGTTTTGTCTAGGTTCTTTCTTTTTTCCAGCTTGTCAATTTTTTCCTTGGACAACAATTGAGGTGGAGCTGTGGATGTGGTAGGGATTTCTTCCATTGAGGACCATTGTTGAATGTAAGTTGTTAGATCAACTACCTATGCCTTAAGCTCATCCTTTGAAATCTTATCCTACTGAATTAATTGCACCACCATGGCAACAGACTCCTTGAGGTGGTCCACCTTATACTCTCTGGTAGTTGTTCCCAAGTCGATGGTGGAAATATTATAGCTTACTCCTCCTTGGCCTACCACCGACATAACTATTTGCATAGTTCGTGACCCAGAAGCATCCATTGTCACCTTTGGTCTGATTTTGGGTTTCTTCTCCTTCCTGATTGTAATATATGCTCGAGCTAAGATAGCCTCTAGTCTTGCTCTTGGATCCTTTGGGGCAAGAGTCTTCTTTTCAAGTTGCCTCTCCAACCATTCAGGCATAGCAGATTTTTTATTAGGTGATTCATGATCACCCCCGCCCTCCTTTGTTAGGATTTCTATTTGTTCACTTGTGGGAGCCCTTTCTTCCATTTTAGTGTTGTCTCCTTCCTCATCGGAGTCCTGGATGAACACAAGGCGCTTGATGGGAGGCTTAGTAGGAAATCGCTCTCAAATACTTTCTTCTTTCTCAATTTATTTCCCCTTCCTTTCTTTAGTTTTTTCATCCTTGCGCACATGCTCCTCGGGTTGTCCAATTTTGAGGCCTTTTATAGCTTGAGCCTCACCCTCGAGACTGTCTTCTTCTACATTATCTTCTTCTTTATGAGGAGATGACACATCCTCTTGTTGCTCCCCTGTAGGGAGTTCCACATTTTATGCTTCCCTGTCACCTTCTTGCCCTTCTTCTTTATCATCTCTTAATTGTCAGGCCATTTCCTCCTCGAAATCATCATCAAATGTAATTTCCACCTGCGTCTTCTCCTTACTCTCCACTTTCAGAATACCCTGTTTCTTCTTCTTCATGGACAACCCTGTCAATTTTTCAATGTTCATACTTTGTATGTTTGTGGTAATAATCGGCTTCTTCCTTCATCGCTTTTGAAGCTTCTTTCTCCCGCTTCTCCCATTCCTCTAATATTAGCATCGTGGCCTCCATTGTTGGTGGTCCTATTGGGGGTTGCGAGGGCATAGCATTGGTGAGGACCTATGCTACAGAAGCTTGGATGGTGGGATCCAAAAAGATTTGAGAAATATCAGAGGGGACATTCTGCATATGTCTCGAGAAAGCCTTCGGAAAAGTGAGTGCGGGCATTGGTATTGCATTTGTTGTCAGTGGAAGCGATGTAGTAGGTGACATGGTAGCGGAGGAAAGCGGAGAAGTTGCAGCCGAGGAGGAGTCAACCATTATTATGGACCCAACTAGGGGAGAGGAGGTGAGATGGACCGAGATGTCTACCGCAGGCGGGGATGTGGCAACCATGGCCTAGGAAACAGCTGGAAGGGCGGTGGAAATAGGGATGGTCAGACAAGGCTTTGGCTGATCTGATTTCCCTTCCTCAACCTCTTGAAGGGGACCCTCTTGAATGGTTAGCTTCTCTAGAGGAGTAGGGACACCTCCGTTATTGGGCCTTGTATTCCATGTGTGATTTTTCCTTTGAGAAGGTCTCCTCTCAAAGTTTTGATTTGAATTTTGTCCTCTATCATAGTTCTGCCCTAAAGAAGTGCTCACTTCTCAGTTGTCCCTACCATCCCTGTTGTCTCGACTTCCCTGATTAAGATTATCCTGGAGACTATGTTGGGATTCTTGCAACTGATTATTCTAGTTCTTTAAGTGCATCATTTCTGTAGACATTTTCCTTATCATCTCAGTCAATTCTTCCAATTTTTCCTTCTTAGCGCTGCTTGGCTATGACACTAGGTTTTGGAGAAAGACAGGCAGGGCCATCGACTGATTTTGATGGGATGGAGGGAATTTTCGTCCCGACAAGTACAAAGGTGTTTGTGGCTACTGAGAGTATGCTTGCTATTGTTGGGGAACCTGAGGATAGCTTTGTTGTTGTTGAGGTTTCAAATAAGAAGGCACAGGAGGTGCATAATTCATTGGTTGTCTAGGGTGCAGAATGATGTGCAGCTGAGGCACTGGGTTCACAAGAGGGGTCTGGTTAGTGAATGCTTGATTAAGCCCTTGAACTTGCATCAAGTGAGCTATTGGTCCCAAAGAAGGTAGAAAAATGGAGATGTTTTGTCCCAAATCCACACTGGAGACAATAGCCTCCGCATAAGCAGTTACTAGTGTGGTGAGTGGTAGGCACATCCTTTTTACCAATGCTGCATAGTAGACAGGAAGGGCTGTAGCATCAAACAAAATTTCACTTAACCAAAAAATTTGCAGTCTCATGAAATTTTTGCTATCTTCTAAGGTCTACAGATATTTCACCATTCATTCACCATATACATGTATGAACAAAGATAAAAGTGTGGAGCAACTTTGAATTCAAGCCCATACTAACTTTACACAGCCATCAACACAACAAAAATTTCTATTGTAGACACTAAAAATTGTCCTAGGCTTGCGATTTCTAAATTCTCCATCATTTCCCCTTTCATTCTTCATAATTAAATAATTTTTAATTATTTAATTATTTTCCAAAGTCATGATTCTTCTATTAATTAAATAATTTTAATTATTTAATTAATTCATTTTCTATCTTTATTCCTCCCTGATTATTTATTTAATTACGTCACTAATTAAGTCTTCTTTCTAAAATTAAGTAAATTCTTATTTATTTAATTTTGTCCACTTTCCACTATAATAAAATAATTATTTTAATTATTTAATTATTCATTAGCCTCTTCTCTCATTAAATTTTATATTTATTTAATTTGGTCCACTCTCTTGAATTTTGAATTAAATCATTATTTAATTCAAAATGATTCCTTTTGTCACATTCCTCTATAATTAAATAATATCTTTATTATTTAATTATTCATTGGCCACCTAAATTAAATATTTTTTAGTATTTAATTTCTCCTATCACCTCTTTGTCTGTACCAATCTTATCTTCCACATCAAATCTTATCTCTTGACATCTCATTCAATTTCATCCCTTGATTGAATTATCTCGTAATTCAATCTCAACCCTTCATTTCTTGTCATTGCCCTAATTTTGACCTAACCCTATTCCATACTACAACATTCAATATTGGCCATTGATTAAGACATCTTATTGACACTCAACCTCATCCGTCCATTCAAAATGGAATTTTCTATAAAATGCCATTTTCCTCTCATTTTTACAATAAGGAGGCATTGGATTTTAGACATTAGACATCGCAACATTTGTCATCTTACTTCATTTAGTCTTGGCATATTTAGGCATAGGCATTTCACTCATATTGTCATAGGCATTACGCATTTAGGCATTGATCAAATCCTTCAAAGCTTGGTGTAGGACTTAGACTTTTATTTCAGATTGCTCGCATGATGAATCTAAGGGCAACACATCAACCGGAAAGTTAGAAGGTGTTACAAAAGTGAATCATGGAGGTCTCAGCGGTTTTCTGGTATAATCGTTCTTTTGTCTACTTCCATTGTATTTTGTAATTGCTTTGGGTTTATTGTCTTCATTGATTTGCTAACATTAAATCTAGTCCAAAAAAAAACCTCAGTTACATTGGTGAACCTGACATATTTTAACACATTTTGAAGAATCTTGGAGTTGGTTTCTTTTTGTTGCAGGTTTTGTTTGCTTTTTGTTGCAAGTTTGACATCATTGTGGATAAAGCCCTAGTTTCCAAAGATTCGACCATAACTTTCACACAGATACATATTTTCTAACAAAAAATTTTCTACAGATTGGGGACAATGTCAAATGCTTTCATTCCAAAAATCATATTTTTTGGATCAATTTTTTTTTTTTAATAATTTTTTTCTATTTTTCATGAAAAGTTAATTTTGAGAGAAAATTATCAAATTTTTCGTATATGTTTACATTTCTAGAAATATCTCAAAATTTTAATAGGGGTCTATTCTTTATATTTTAAATTTGGATGCGAAATTATTAGTCAAATAATAGATCTTTTAAAATTAGGGTTTCACAATTTTTTGCTTATATCTCACATACAGTTGTAGATCTAATCACAATTTTTTTTTTTGTAGATTTGGGATGACATTAGATGACTCAAGTCCAAAAATCAGAATTTTTGGAGCTGTTTTGTATTTTTTATAATTTTTTTCTGATTTTTCATAAAAAAATAATTTCATGTGCAAAACATCAAATATTTCTGATTTCTTTACATTTTTGGAAACCTCTTAAGATTTTAGACATGATTTATTCTCTGTATTTTTCATTTTATTGTCAAAAAAGTTTCTAAAATCAGATTTGTCTTGACTAGCTAACCCTCTAATAGTAGTGATCAATTATCTTGTAAGGGTTTGTTGTTGGTTTTGTGCATGTGTAGAGAATAAACACTTCAAAGGACACATTGGATCGAGTAGTAAAAATGATGCATCTAACTATTTTTGCAGATCGATAGTCAAAGACATATTCAAACTACTAACATGTGGTTTTGTAGCTACGTTTGTCGAAGATTTATCTCTCAAACCACTTGTTTGCATTTTTTAATTTAGGAACATTTCCTTTGGTGCTCTAAAATGAATTTTGTTTGCAAGTGTCTGATTGTGTTTGCAAAATGGTAGGTGAGTATGCTCTCACCTTGTGAAAACTTGGTCATCAAAAAACTAGACCCATTTTTATCTATTTTTAACCCCATGACCTAATATATCGAAGTATCCTCTCCCCTTGTACTTTCGGGCAATCTTGGGTGCAAGAGAAATGGTTACTAGCTCTACAAATTGGGCCTGCCTAGGGATTTCATCACCCCAACGCGACTCAAACCAGCAATGGAGCTAAAGCCAAGCTACCCTCGATCGGTATACAAATGTGAATCTTAAGGGAAAACCTAAGATTACGAATGCGGATGTGTCACACAGACAGAGTAGTACTCCCATAAACCCTATTGAGCTTAACCTCTTCAGGCTAGAGTGCCACCTAATTGGTGATTAATCTTTTTCCCCATGTATGGCCACTCGAACGGGGGTCCCGAACTAAACATATTTGTGTAGTAAGCCAAAAACCTTCTATTTGCTAGCGCAGCACCGGTCGGTGTGAAGGCATCCACACTTTCGCAATCTGTAGTAGAGGTGATCAATCTTCCATGGGAGTTTCATGGGGGTTGGAAGCTTGGTTGGCCTAAGAAGAGAGTCCACTATAAGGGGGAGCCCATGCAGCCAAACTTCTGAATTCACATGCTACAGATATGCGGTTGGGGAAACACACGTGGAATCTAGCGAATATTGTCTTGGCCTAAACTAGGATTGTACTTGTCTTATGTGCACTTTCTTACATTCAAAACATTGTGCTTGTCAATTTATTTCTAGATTTTTAAACAATATGCACAACATTCAGAAATCTGGACACAAACTATCGACCTTAGACAACTCAAACTTTTCAACAAAACATCGAAACACAATCCCAGTCCTCATTTTGAACTTAGACTTTGCATTGTCCATCATAGTCCTCATTTGGCATCTAGACTTGGCATTGGTCATTTTCCTTAGTCAAAATTTTCATTTTCGCCTTGGAATTTGGTAACCTTTCTTGACAAGTTTATCACCTTGCATCAATCATTTCCTTAGACAAACGTTATCATCACCTAGTCATCCTAGCCGACATTTAAGGAAACATAGTCTTGCATTTTCATCCTTATCAAAAATCCAAAAAACATAGGTTGTCATCATCCTTATCTGAGCAATCCCTTTTTATTGTTGAGACTAGGCTTCAGAGACAAAGAGGACAAATGGAAAACTTTGGACAAGATTTCAATCCCAACATCGATAATAACACTTATGACACAAACCAACATTGGACCTTTTCTGACCCATTTCACAACATGAACATGCAATCTTCCATGAACATGCCATCTTCATTACAAAAATATTCTAAACCATTCATACAAAGATACCAAAATGGATGAGTATATGGAGAAGACTTAGAAGCTGCATCGCAAAATCCTGATATAGTCTCCTTTGCAGAAAACTTAGTTTTACATGACCCTCAAAGGTATCTAGCCATGCTTTTGGACCAAGGGGCTAAGTTACCATGAGGATTTGACATAAATACTTTGCCACCTCCATCCATCTACCCTCACCATCAACAATCACTTGACATAAATCCTACCAGTAATTCACAACAAACGTCCACTTATCACCCTTATCCTAACCTTGACAAGGGAAGCCAACTATCAACTAGTCCATTCCAAACCTCCACGTCATATGCTAGTCCTTCACCTATTAATCATGTCCAAGTTTGCATCCCTTATCACCCATCTACCAACTCATGTCAAGTCCCCACATCATACCATACTGATCCAGTCCAAGTCTCCATGTCCTATTTCAATCAAACCTACACCAATCTAGTCGAAGAGTCCATGTCATATCCAGTCCAAGTCTCCACGTCATACCCTTGTCCTTCACATACTAGTCCAATGTAAGTACCCATGTCATATCCTAGTCCTTCATATACTAGTCCAGTCCAAGTCCCCACAACCTATCCTAGTCCATCATTCATTAATCCTTTTCAAGTCATCCCTTCACAAGCCACATCTAGTCATGAAAATTCTGTCATTGCTCAAAGTCAAATCCCATTTAATAAACTTGAGGATACATGTCAAAATGAAAGCCCAAAGCATTACATTATAACGTCACCCTCATGTCAAGAACAAGGTAGTCCATTCCATGACCCTATTTCTGATTGTATCACCCATGACAACCCCATCTTTGACCAAGACCCTACCATTGACCAAGAAGTCCAAATCCATGACAACCCCATCCTTGACCAAGACCCTACCATTGACCAAGAAATCCAAAACGATCCACTCCTTGACCTTTATGCCATTCATGATCTAACACTTTCCAAAATGAGACACTTGCCTCCATGAAACACATAGATGATATTCCTCAAGCACAAGAGTATTCCAATATGGACATATTTGAAAATGATCAAGCTATAGCTGAATTTATTGTCCTCTATGACACTGACCATAATGATGGCTTCGACATCGACTTGGAAGCACCAATAGAATCATCTGAACCTGAAATGTCACAAGAGCAGACGAAAAATATCAGTCAGGAATATGTCCAACAAGACAATGAAGCTAAGACACTTTATCAACTGGGGTCATCTATCTTTGTCAGAGCAGGCTTTATTACAGATGAAAACATTACAAGTGATAGTATCCACATACCTAATGATGGGTTAGCATCTTGCTTTCACAAAAACAAATACCCCATCACAAATAGAATTTGTCAAAGCATGCAATATCAAGGCAAAGGACTAGGCATACACGAGCAAGGCATTCTGGAACCAATACAGCTTCAGGAAAATTACAGACATCAAAGTCTTGGCTATTCCTTAGATAGTAAATCAAATGATGTTAGTGGTACCTCCTTGATACTAGGGGAAACTTTGTCAAATACAAATGTCAAAATGGAGTCCATGAGAAATACTTGTCATAAGATTGCTGCCAACACCCCCTCCACCCACACCATGAACAGTCATTCCATCATAAATAAACCTTCCCTTTGGAACCAACAAAGACAAAATACATACAAATCAAAAAATAAAAATCAAATGTCAAAGGCCATCGAATCAGACAAAAAGACAAGTGGACAAATGAAATTAAAATGGATCCCAAAGAAAAGTGGATCAAGCAAAGAAAATATGTCAAAAGGAAAAGTTAATTACAATGTGGAGCCCCAAGACAAGAGGACTCCCACATACAACAAATGTCCACCTCCTTCAAAATGGTCATCAAGCAAGGAATCTAAAGGTGTTGGTTCCAAACGCCATCCCTCCAAAATCCTTCATTCACCATACCAAGTTTAGAAAATAAAAATTCATTCATCCAAACGTCCAAACAATCTTTCCATGTCTACCATCATTCGTGATAACCCTACATCTCATCTAAAGTCCAATGATCCCATGTCACAAATCCGTCACATCTTGGCAACAACTCTTTACCGCAAGGACTCTCATGGCACTCTATTGCGATGTGCGTATTCTGATAAGGCCAACTCTAGTATCAAAAAGGACCACAATGACATCGATCAGTTGTATGCAAGTGTTATGATCTTGACAAGACAACTCCTTCAACAAGGTCATTATTGGCATATCATAGCACTAGTCTCTACATCAATAGTGTCAGTGGATTTAGAATAGTCAGTGGTCATCTAAAGCATCCAGGCTATCCACAAAATTAGAAATAAATAAAAATTTGAAAAATGTAAAACATCGTCACCCTGATGACAACCTAGCAAACAGGCGTCATGGTGACACCAAAAAAATCAAAAAGTCAAGAAAATAGTAAAGAGAAATTTTTTGTCCTACGATGAAAACCTGGCAAACAGGCGCCCTAGATAAGTATTATGATGAAAACCTGGCAAACAGGCGTCATGTGTAAAATAAATTGTCTATGTGGAATTTTATACTTGGGGGCAAGTCGTCTCATTTTCCCATGCCTTCCTCATGACATTGATGTCCATCTAAGCCCTATTTCCATGCATTTTTCCCACCCACCTTGGTCTTGACATAAAACTGGCACACATAAATCATGCTTTGGAAAAACTCTTGACATGTCTATCCTTCAGTCATACACGATTGACAAAACATCATGTCATTGATCGCCATCGTCTTATTGTCCTTATATGACATAGTCCTTGAGAATCATATGACAATTCCCTTAGTCTCATGTCTCCCATCTCTTACCAAGGCCACCCCCTATCCTTTCATGCCAGTCACCTATCTTGGCTTTCCCTTGTCAAATGGTCTAAGGATAATCATCATCCCATCTAGTCCTAACCAAGTCATTTCAAATCCAACGAGTCTAATCCATACAAGCACATTATCCAAAATTTTATTTGACTGTGTTCCTAGCCCAGCTGTAGAGCTCCATACTTTTGTCACATTATTGTCATCGTCCTCACGTTATTTCGGGATGCGTCCTTCCCACGTCAAACAACGTTGTCATCACCTGTTATTTGGTATTCAGCTTGACTAGGGGCACAATCATATTTTTCCTTGGATTCTCATGTGTAGGCATCAGTCATATTCATTTGTCACGATCCTCTTAAATGTCAAAATCCAAAAAAATCATAAAATGTCTTGAAAAAAAGATACCAAAAACATAGGAAAAAGTCCTGAAAAAAGACCAAAAACATCACAAAATGTCCTGAAAAAAGAAGACAAAAGCATCATAAAATTCCTGAAAAAAGACAAAAACATCATAAAATGTCCTGTAGAAAGACCTAAAAATTGAAAAATGTTCTGAAGAAAACCACAACAAAATATCAAACATAGGATCATCCCTGGTCAAAATCAGTCAAGTCTTTGTCGTTTATCTGAACTACGTTGTCTCTGCGCATTTGCTACGTAGGCAAGACTCGCATTTGAGTCCTCAAGACATTAGGTCAGTCTTTTTAGGTTTTTCCAAATAAAATCATGATGCAATCTTTGGACATCAAGACAAAATCATTGGTCGTGTCGAACTACGAGGTCTCTGAGTGTATGACGTAGGCAAGGCCATTTGTCGATGAGCCCCCAAGGCCGCACTAGATCAGTCCATTAGGGTCATGGCACTACATTGACACACACATCAAAATATCTTCAAGGCAAAGCGAATCATTCCCTAATGGGTAAATTCCTAAAATTATTCATGGCAACTGGTTATTTCAATATGACAATCTCATCATCACGTTAATCATATCATCATGACAATATCGACATATAGTCAAACTCAGTCCAAAAAAGTCATATGATCATAACCTTTTCAAATTGTCAGCTCTTGGCTACCTTTCAGATGTGTCCTTCTGAAAGATAACCTCTGTTATTCATTCCTTAGGATGTGTCCTTCCTAGGCATCATCACTGTCATTCGACATTTTGAGGGATCCTCTTAACATCTAAGGATAACTCCTTTTGACATCAGTATTCTTTAGATGTGTCCTTCTAAAGAACAAACTCTATCATTTATGCCTTAGGATGTGTCCTTCCTGGGCATCGTCATCATTTTGAGGGACCCCTTTCCACATTTAAGGATCAATTCTCTCGACATCAACATTATTCAGGATGTGTCCTTCCTAAATTTGGAAATCTTCAACATTTCGTCATCTTGGCATCATCAAAACTTTGACATCCCAACATCTCATCATCATCAAACCTGAAATCTTGATATCAGAACAATAGATATCCGAATGCACTTGAAAAACATTAGACATTTGTCTGTTGGCTTTTAGCATGTTACTAGTTTTGCAGCGAGATCTCACTAACAGGATTTAGAGAAGCAGCGACGTATCATGACGATTGACACGCATGACTACTAGTTTCTCTGTGAGGTCCTAATTCTGGGATTTAGAGAAACAACGACGTATCATGATAAGGACTTTATTTGTATATTTTTTCAATCATGTTGCTAGTTTCTCAAGGATGTCCTGAAAACAAGATTTAGAGAAGCAACGACGTTTCATGATTTGTCTTTGTCTTTTTCTGCTTGTGGTTGATTATGGCAAAAAGATTGGGGCAATCACGCTCTTAGTATGAGTCATTATCATCCTTGTCTGTGACTGTCTAGTTTTCAAGTGGATGACCTTGCACACCTTGGTCTATGTCATATCATGGTGTTTGTTATCCATTTGTGTTATTTTTACCACCCAATGATGATTAAGAGCAATAAATATTACAGTCCTACTGCAAGTTTTGAAGGATTCTTTCATCTAGTCTGCATCTTCATCATCCATATCTTTTGCACTAACATTCCTTTGTCTCTTCATATTTTAGTCTTCTCGTCCATTTTGAGAGCACACCCATGTTCTTGGAACCCGTCTTTCCTCTCGAGGGGGCATACTATAACCCTCATTGTCATTCTTCCTCATCTTATTTTGCACTGGGGCATATTTTTGGACTTATTTTCTTTGTCGCAATGTGACACGTTACATTATGACAAAGAAGGGCAAAATGTAGACACTAAAAATTGTCCTAGGCTTGCGATTTCTAAATTCTCCATCATTTCCCCTTTCATTCTTCATAATTAAATAATTTTTAATTATTTAATTATTTTCTAAAGTCATAATTCTTCTATTAATTAAATAATTTTAATTATTTAATTAGTTCATTTTCTATCTTTATTCCTCCCTAATTATTTATTTAATTACGTCACTAATTAAGTCTTCTTTCTAAAATTAAGTAAATTCTTATTTATTTAATTTTGTCCACTTTCCACTATAATAAAATAATTATTTTAATTATTTAATTATTCATTAGCCTCTTCTCTCATTAAATTAAATAAATTTTATTTATTTAATTTGGTCCACTCTCTTGAATTTTGAATTAAATCATTATTTAATTCAAAATGATTTCTTTTGTCACATTCCTCTATAATTAAATAATATCTTTATTATTTAATTATTCATTGGCCACCTAAATTAAATATTTTTTAGTATTTAATTTCTCCTATCACCTCTTTTTCGTGCCAATCTTATCTTCCACATCAAATCTTATCTCTTGACATCTCATTCAATTTCATCCCTTGATTGAATTATCTCGTAATTCAATCTCAACCCTTCATTTCTTGTCATTGCCCTAATTTTGACCTAACCCTATTCCATACTACAACATTCAATATTGGACATTGATTAAGACATCTTATTGACACTCAACCTCATCCGTCCATTCAAAATGGAATTTTCTATAAAATGCCATTTTCCTCTCATTTTTACAATAAGGAGGCATTGGATTTTAGACATTAGACATCGCAACATTTGTCATCTTACTTCATTTAGTCTTGGCATATTTAGGCATAGGCATTTCACTCATATTGTCATAGGCATTATGCATTTAGGCATTAATCAAATCCTTCAAAGCTTGGTGTAGCACTTAGACTTTTATTTCAGATTGCTCACATGATGAATCTGAGGGCAACACATCAACCAAAAGTTAGAAGGTGTTACAAAAGTGAATCATGGAGGTCTCGGCGGTTTTCTGGTATAATCGTTCTTTTGTTTACTTCCATTGTATTTTGTAATTGCTTTGGGTTTATTGTCTTCATTGATTTCCTAACATTGAATCTAGTCCAAAAACAAACCCTCAGTTACATCTATAATCATGGAACAACATTACTAAAATCTACTTAAACAGTTTAAATCTAACTAGAAAACAATGTAATCTAAATAAAACATTTAACAATGGAGATTGAATCATGAAACATGTGAAGAACTCATAAAATGCACCAAGTCAATGTATTTTCATTATAAATTTCTGCAGCATGTCTTTACAACAACTCAACTCTCTTGAAAATGAGAGGAGACCCCCCATTTATAGTGCCCAAAATGTAGAATGAATGGCCAAGATTTAATCTCATTGTGTGGCCAAGATTCACTACAAACTAGGGCTCTACCTACTCCCCAATATATTACAATTTAAAATACAATTTTGTCCACATCCCTATTTCATCTTCTAGTGACAACACTGTAGCATTTTGTCTTTTGTTGATTGCTCTTTCTGTTGTAGCTATTCCTTCAGAAGCTCTTCACTAACAATAGGGTTTCCTTCCTACTTCTTCAAAGCTGCATACTCAATGAATTTCAAGATTACCGGTTGGAGTTTCTCAACCTCTATGATCTCGGACCGTAGCACTTGATAGCTCCATTCCTTGGAGTTGTCCTCAAACCTCTTCCAGTCTTCATCATACTTGGCGGTGTGGTCTCTGAACAATTCTGACTGGGCGAAGGCACAAGCGGAAAAACTCATGAAATTTGTGGTTATCTCTGTTGCCATCCCATCCTCCATCTTTTTGTGGAAATGCGGCTTTATTCTCTCTAGATCAATTTGCACCATGGGTATGTCATATCTCGTCATCAATCTCAAATATCGGGTGCAATCAGCTCTAATTTCTTTGACCCATTCAATATTTGGATCCACTTTATCAATTACTTGCTCCAATCTTTCTTTTCTTTCACCTTGACGGATCATTTTGTCACTGCCTCATTTGTTTTCCCCATTTTGGTGTCCTATATGGTCAGCGTACCTCCAAAGTCTCATCTTAAGTTGACTATGTTTCATCCCCTCTATTTTGGCTAAGTCTTGGTGCCTTGCGGATCTTCCTTAGCAGTTTTCCTCAGCCAGCGGCCTTAGGGCCTGGTGGGCCTGCCTATTCGGGTTTCCTCCTAGTGTTTGTCATTCCAAAAATAGCAGAAGGCTTCCGCCTTCCTAAACCCTGGGACCCGACCCCTTCTTTGCCATTCGTTTAACTTGAGAATGAAATTGAGCTGCTTTTGCCCCTTCGGACTTCTGCGTCTGGAATTTCATTTTGACTTCACCATTTTTGAATGGCCAACTTGCGACGACACTCTACCCTCCAGACCCCGAGTTCCCTTTTACCGGTGATTTTCCAAATTAAGATTTAAATGACTGTCGCCTCACATCTTTCTAGCCCCCGGACCTCGGACCTCCCGCCGTCGTCCAGGATTTGAATCCACCAACCCCCTATCATCTGTATGGCCATTAAACGAGGGTATTAAATACATGTTTGGGGTATAAATATCTGGCCCGATCTGTCATTTTCATTTGTCAAGTTTTCCATAGGAGTTCTGAGTGCGTTCAAGGAGTTCAGTGCATCCGTCGCCTGCCGCCCTCACATCAGTGATCATCATTCGCCCGTCCTTGGTGGATTTTGCAAACTCTCTCAGCAGACTTCCGAGGTAGGTTTGTCGTATGCCCTCCTGTAAGGTTTTTCATGATTTTGTGCTAAAAAAAATGAACAACATGGGCTACAAATGCATTTATTAGGTAAAACTAGATGACCCCTAAAAAACCCATGTCTTCAAATTCTAAAAAACGCTCCAAATCATCTCCTAAGATCAATCCGGAGTCAAACCTCACCACCACCATTCTTCATATAGGGCATTCGCACCCACCGGGCCCGCCACCCTGGACCTCTGTTGTCTGATTGCAGTCAAACTTACCAAGTGACAAACGCAAAATCTATCCTCCATCTTGGCTTCCCGGGCCTGCTCCCATGGGACTCTGCATCGCTTCCACCATTCTTAAACGGTGAGGAGGATCTGTCCACCCGAGATCTAGGGCCTATCCCACCTTTCACCATCTGAAGTTGAGCTTGAATGAATTGTGTTGTCATGACCCCGGGTCTCGCTCCACCGAGTTCCGTTTGCGGAGTTCCATGGCAACTTTGCCCCTCTAAAACGGCCATTTGACGATGACCTTCCACCTCTCGGGTCCTGACCAGTCTTTTTCCGTGAAAACTAATGAACGGTGAGCATTGATGTCTTTTCCCTCATCGGGTCCCATCCATCGGGATTTCGTCCCATGTCAGCTGGCGAAAAAGGAAAAACATGCCCACCTTCCTGACCTCTGAGGTCCGCTCTCCTAATCGCCGAGAAAACTTCACAACGAAAACCCATTAGCCAAGCTGAATTCTAGGTATAGTCCACCGGGCCACTCCCTTCAAACTTTTGTGTCGCGCCTGCCGTCCCAAACAACAATTCACCAACAACTTCCCACCCCTTTAGGCCCGAACCCCTCGAAGTAAAAAGAAACAATCAGCCGTCCTTTGAGCCCCCGGGTCCCGAACCCTGAAACTTCATTTCTTCTTGGCCATTTCAAATGGCGAATCCCTGACAGCATTCCAACCCTAAATCTTCGGGAGTTCCAGAAGTGATCTAAATAACCTCAAATTTGAAAACCAATCTTGACCCACGTGCTCAAATTTGACCCTCTTCAACAGGAGCCTTTCAAACCATCAAAATATGAAGATGGGAGAAATCACCTGGATTGCTCTACCTCGTTTTCCCTTCAAAATGACATTCGTGCCAGAGAAATCTGGCCCCCTAGGCCTGGGTTGTCCAAAATCCCTCCAGAAAATGACTAACAACATTTGGAAGTAAAAGTTTTATTTTATAAATGATAAAGTATCTAATTGGATTTTTTCCACGGTATTTTAACAAATGTTAATGCTTTCATATTTGGTTGTACTCATTATATCTCTATTTGCAAGATATATGGAATCGGGTGCAGGACCCTCAAGGGCGGCTGCAAAAAAAGACAAAGGAAAGAAAGTGGGAAAGACTCCTTGTGGAAGAGAGGACAAAGGCCAAATGAAGTACCAGTTCCAGGGTGAGCCCCTGCATTCAAAAATCATCACTGACTGGAAGGAAATCAATAGATACTAATATCGACCACATCAATATTGATGAATTTAAGCAAAGGGTCAGAGTCCACCCAAAAACTGACAATGCTAGATTGATTAGACAAAGCAGAATTTTAAAAGATGCAGGTTTCCCTCCATCCCTCATGTCCCCCGAATTGGTCATGGCTTGCCGGTAGGCCTATCAACCATAGACACGAACCATTGTTGATAGGGATGGAAATATTATTGTTGATATGTCGGGTGAGCCAATTACAAAGACCTTTCACATCCCCACCTTTGAGGAGATGGAGATGCCTACCATTGAAGAGTGTAAAGCAACATGGGACAAGGACCCGATGGGCTACAAGAAGCTAATAAATCAGTATTGGCTCAAGGAGAAAAGGGGCAGCGCTGCAAAGGTTCCTCATGAACTCTTCCACAGTGACTTCCACGAAGACTACCATGACTTGGTAACTATGTTGAGCAGAGTGATGGGCCTCCCCACTGCTGCCTTTTTTCAAGAGTGGATGGTATATTTCATAGAACAAATCCTCTGTGGGGATGAAGCTACCACTACAAAATCCTCGTTCTACTGGGGAGGCATCATAAGTGACTGCTTTCACGAGCAATTCATGAATGTAAAAAAGACTTCCAGATTCTACATGACCTCCTATCTAGTATACTCACTGGCCAAGCAAAGGAAATACAATGGATTTTTCATGGCACTTGATGAGGAACTGGGTCAAAGATTGAAGGTCTATGATAGATATCCCCAAATCCAGTTCAGGAACTTCAAGAAAGAGTATTGTAGGGAGAATGACACCTTCATTGGCTACATCACCAGATTGCTCGAAGGGGATTTTGAGAGGAGGGTTTCTCACAGTGCTCGGGTGTTCTTGAAGCAATATGCCTTCCTATCCATACAATACCCCAAGTTTACATATATTTGTGCCTAGGGTTTCACAGAGAGGCCAAATAAGATGCCCGAGTACCCTAATGACCAGATTATACTGTTAGAGATTTCCCAATAGTAGCATCATATACATTCAGCCCTCAATGGCAAACACTTGGCAATGATCCCTTATTCCTTTGCTTTCAGCCGAGGGATGTACAAATTGAAAACTTCCTGGTGTGTTGTGTATTCTGAGAAGGAATTGGCAAAGTATCACTTCCGCCTACACACTGCTCACCCATTGATGGACCCATATGGGCATGTAAGAAAGGCACTAGGACCAAGGTTCACCAATTTGCATCATGTTGAAGATTTATGGGCAGATTGTCAAGATGAAAAGGAGGTGCATGCAAGACATTACATGCGGATGAATGCATACTTCATAAGAAGTGTGCAACTATTTCCCATACTGGATCAGGTCGAAGAAGATGAGAGCACCATAATGGACCCCAAGTATGCCGCAGTCACTAACCTACCACTGCCAATGATAGACTGGGATGAATAGGAGGTCAATGACCTTGACATTATCACTAAGCCAATTCAGGCTCACACCAAAGAATGGGTTGATGGGCAAGTAACCCGATTGAAGCAAGAGGGGGTTGTCCTGACATATGAAGGGCTCAAGAGTGAGCCTAGTGCTACGGAGGATGTTACTACCACAACTTCAACAGGAGGAACATCTAAATATCCTCCGCTCACAAGATCAAAGAAGAGGAAAGGGACTGAGGTAGAGTAATCACTAGATCCCAAGGTTTATTCACGAAAGGATTTAGGAGGTTCACCCTATAAGAAACCCAAACGGACGGGAGGTGTCACATAGTAGGCTATCCTTCGGCTACCAAGCACCACATGGGAAAATGAGCTCGCATTCGAAAGGGATGACCATTGGCTAATGGATGTATGGAAGCAAGAATTTGATAACATAAAAGAAAGACTGGAGTAGGTAATTGATAAAGTGGATCCAGATATTGAATGGTTCAAAGAAATTAGAGTTGATTGTGCCCAATATTTGAGGCTAATGATGGGATATGACATACCCGCAGTGCAAATTGATCTAGAGAGAATAAAGCCCCATTTCCAGAAAAAGATAGAGGATGGGATGGCAACAGAGATAACCACATATTTCATGAGTTTTTTCACCTGTTCCTTCACCCAGTCAGAACTGTTCAGAGACCACACCGCCAAGTATGATGAAGACTGAAAGAGGTTTGAGGACAACTCCAAGGAATGGAGCTATCAAGTGCTACAGTCTGAGATCATAGAGGTCAAGAAACTCCAACCAATAATCTTGAAATTCATGGAGTATGCAGCTTTGAAGAAGTAGGAAGGAAACCCTATTGTTAGTGAAGAGCTTCTAAAGGAATAGCTACAGTAGAAAGAGAAATCAAAAAAAGACAAAATGCTACAGTGTTGTCACTAGAAGACGAAATAGGGATGTGGACAAAATTGTATTTTAAATTATAATATATTGGGGGGTAGGTAGAACCCTAGTTTGTAGTGAATATTGGCCACACAATGAGATTAAATCTTGGCCATTCATTCTACCTTTTGGGCACTATAAATGGGGGGTCTCCTCTCATTTTCAAGAGAGTTAAGTTGTTGTAAAGACATGCTGCAGAAATTTATAATGAAAATACATTGACTTGGTGCATTTTCTGAGTTCTTCACATGTTTCATGATTCAATCTCCATTGTTAAATATTTTATTCAGATTTACATTGTTGTTCTAGTTAGATTTAAACTTTTTAAGTAGATTTTAGTAATGTTGTTCCATGATTATAGAAATTTTTGTTGTGTTGATGCCTTCCTAGTCCATACTTTTTGTTATTTGCTGCTGGTAAATGGCTATGTAAAGTTAGTATGGGTTTGAATTCAAAGCTGCTCCACACTTTTATCTTTGTTCATACATGTATATGGTGAATGAATGGTGAAATATCTGCAGACCTTAGAAGATAGCACAAATTTCATGAGACTACGAATTTTCTGGTTAAGTGAAATTTTGTTTGAAGGAAGTTTTCCATGGCAGGAACTCCATGATTACTGTTCATAATTAGTTGCAGATCCAGGAACCTTTCCTCTTCCTTGCTCTTTTTCCCTTTTTTTTAGAAACAACCTGTGCTAAGGTTCATTGCACATTGTAAAGACAAAACTTAAGGAAAACATTGAAGTTTTAGATTGTTGTCCGAACCTATAGTGAAATGCACCTTAACTCCCATCTCAAAAACTTTAGATTTTAAGATACACCTCGCATCTAGCTATGTAATTCTGCCCTGTGATTACCAGCAAAATCACATCAAACATCAACTGAGGAGTTCCATGCAATTGATGACCTAACCCCCGAGAGACCTTGGGGAGATTTTCAACAACTTGTTGTTGTAGATTTCCTTTCAAGAGAGGTAGTGCACATACATACTACCTATGTTGAGAAAGTATGAAAAAACACTCATCAAAAAAATTAGAGCTAGAAGGATGGACTTGTGAAGCTGGATCGAATTGGATCATTCTCCCCTAAAATATTTTAGAGAACTTTACGGTCGACACCAAACAAGGGGGAATTTCGAGAGTTGCAGCCCCCCACAAGGGCAAAACAAACTAAAGGAGGAAACTTTACTTCTTCCTCTTCCTTGCCCCATCCACTTCCCTTCCACCTTCACCTCCATTTATCTCTTTTCCATCCTCCACCCAGCCACACCAAATTTCTTTTTCACCTCTTGTCTCCGGCAGCCAGGAAGTTGCCTCTCTCCCGGCCCTTCAAGCCCAAGGTACAGTCCAAACAACAGTAGCCTAGGTGCAGTCCCAAGCTGCTATTTTACAATAGGTGCAGCTCTAGATTGTTGTCCCACAACAACAGTTACCACCTTCATCTCTCACCATGGCTTGGTTGGCGTAAAATCCTTTGCCATTGCACTTCAGTGCCTATCATGACATGCCAAAGAATCTAGAAGGCTTCTATTCAAAATCCAATCCTCGTGACCCACAAAGAATAGTAGAAGAACACATCAAGATATTTGAAACAACAATTACAGATATACAAATTGGTCATGAAGACGTTGCATGCCACCTCTTTCCATACTCGTTGGGCGAGGAGGCTTTTTACTAGTACATCAATTTTTCAAGGGGGTCCATTACTTCATGGGACCTCATGAAGAATGCTTTCCTGTAGAAGTATAAGATTCCAATCAACCCCTCAGAGCTATATCGACAATTTATGTCAGTCTGAAGGGAAGTTAATGAACCTATTGGATCCTTTAATGATAATTTCCATCACACCTTCATGAGACTTCAGGATCCATAGATACATAATGATGTTGCAGCCCTTCCCGTCTACATTGCAGCATTGGATAATCTCACGTCAGCATTGGTAAAAAGGATGCGCCTGCCGCTCACCACACTGGTAACTACTTATGCGGAGTCTATTGTCGCTAGTGCAGATTTGGGACAAAAAATCTTTGGTCTGCTACCTTGTTTTGGACCAATAGCTCACCCAATGCAAGTTCAAGGGCTTAATCAAGCATTCACTAACCAGACCCCTCTTGTGAACCTGGTGCCTTAGTTTCCCATTATTTCGCACCCTGGACAACCAATGAATTATGCACCTCTCGTGCCTTCTTATTTGCAACCTCAACAACAACAAAGCTATCCTCAGGTTCCCCAACAACAACAAGCATACTCTCAACAGCTGCAAGCACCTTTGTACTTGTCAGGACTAGAATTCCCTCTAGCCCATCAAAATTAGTCGTTGGCCCCAATTGTCTTTCTCCAAAATCCAGTGTTGCAGCCAAGTAGCGCTGAGAAGGACAAATTGGAAGAATTGACTAAGATGATTGTTACCAATTTTTTTCCACAGCTCGATTGGTGGGGCTGGCTGAGTGTTATTACATCATGAGGTGAAATTGTAGTTTAAGTTCAAATGTTGTTTTTCATTATTATCATTATGCATTGAGTGACAGTTATGCATTTTAAATAAGAAATAGAGTTTTTTAGAGTGCCATTCAAATGTTGTAGAATTAAAAGAAATATAGAATTGAGTAAATGAGCAAAATAGCATTTCAAATGCTTTCTTTTATTTCATGAAAAGACTCATATTTTACAAGGCTTCTTTTGATTTTAAGAATCAGATATTACAACATTGCATTTAAATGCATTTTCTTTTCAAATGAAAAGGAAGAATTGAAATCAAAGATCCACACAAGTCATGGATGTGACTATTACAATACATTGCTAATAGCACATTGCACTACTAAAGATGTAGAAAATAAAACATATAAGTGACGACATAATCATCATTGCCTGATTATCAACGTTCGATGTTGAATGGTGCAACTTTTTCTTCTCGAGCTCCGTTGACCTGTAAGAGGAAAAAAGGGGTGTCAGTGGCTCCGATTATGATGTAACCTATATGAGGCACCCACAATAGTACAACCTACTATTAACCATGCATTGAAACAATTAATCAAGTGCAATATGGAAGAAATCAGCTGAAGAGAATTAACAATATCATGATCATCATATTCTGTTTTTATGCTAACATTGTTTGCTTCCTTGTGCAGGTATAGGTAAAATCACGAAGCTGAACATTATTCGAAGACCAAGCATGTGGAGAAAAATGAGCTCCCACAAGGGTAGAGCTCAGCATGCTGCCCTATTCATTAATGGGCTGATTTACAAATACATCATCATGTTCATCAAGTGAAGTGAAATACAACTGAAGGAGTAAAAATAGAGTTATCCATCGAGTAACTAAACCAACTGTGCATTCATAACAATCAGTTTTTTTTTTCTGAAGGCTATAGGTGAATAGTGAATTTAGTTCACTTAAGGAATTCAGCTGAGTACATTTACATCAGATATTGCTGCAAAGTTCATGTTTTGTTTTGTCTTATTGATCGTAATCATATATGTCATACAAGTTTTAGTTCATCAATTTATTCTTTTCACAGTAAAGGATAGTGAATAGGCATACATTATGCCTTAATGGTTTGTTTTGATTCTCATCATGAAAGAGATCAGTTCTGAAAGCAGTTTGATAAGTGGAACATAAAAATGCATGAAGAGTACCATGTTGCCCAAGAGTACAAAGGACAAATAGTGCATTTGAGTGTTGAATGAATCACTAGTTCCAGCTGATTAATAAGTAAATACAACATTATGAATTGTAATGACAAGTGATCATTCCAGAATAATAAGGGAAGAGCAAGCATTTTCTTTCTAGAAGAAGTTCTGAGTTTTCAGTTATGCATATGAGCTGGTGAGTAGCATGTGGTCATGATGTTACAATGTTTCAATTTAGTTTCTCTACATAAAATCTAAGAGCAGAAGGAAAAGGGTGGTTGTGTTAAGGTTAAGGAAAGTCAGAAGAACACTGTTGTGCGTACAGTGAACAAGCATGGAGACAATATACATTAAGAGGTCCTTCTCTTCATAACGAAAAACCACATAATCATTTTGGAGGTAAGAAATTCAAATGCCTTAGAAGCCTAGTTTATAATGATTAACTGAAAAATGCAAAAATTGGAGTAGTCGAAATCAGTTTTAATAACAAATGCCAATTATGGGTTTTTGCAACTGAAAGTGCAAAGAGACTATGGTGATGGAGATAAGTTGTATGAGAATGTTAAGGATAATAGGTGTGTTTCTAGATCATCAGTTTAGTCTTCTTTCAAAAATAGAATATTAAGCAAAGCATTACTGGTTATTTGAGTCGAACTCATAAGACTAAATGCAAATGAGTATACAAAAATTTCACCATTTTCAATCTCCATGTGGGTATTCCTATTTCAAATAAAAATAGTTGTTCTGTCAACCCAGCCGAATACATTTGTACTGGTAAATTTTCATTTTTAGGGTTCGAGTTTCAAAATGCAGGGGTGACCCATGTAAAGAGAAAGAAAGAAAATGCAAATGCAAGTTTCCTGAGGTAGGTTGAGCATAAGAGGAAGAGAGATACAATTTTCTTCAGAGATATACAAATACCCATGTTTCAGGAGTATGAAATAGAGCCATTCTCAACTATCTATTTTACCCACATGTGGGTTTGTTTTCAAAACACAGAAAAATGCAATAACGAAGATAACCATATGGGTTTTTACATAAGACAACGATAGAGTTACAAATGCAATTTTTGTGATGAATTGAACAACAGAAGAAAGGAAACACAGTTTTATTCTATTTCCCATGATACCCACAAGCAGATATATCCTCAGAAAGACATAAAGAAGAGATTCTTATTCTAGGTCAAGCCCAAAACTCAAAGAAAATGCTTTCTACAATACACATCTGGCACAGCCTGAACATGGCCAGAAATTCATGATTAAAGAAGAAATTATTTAAGTCTCAAAAGAAAAAATGTTTAGCAAAGAAAATTACCAGTCCATGTCTCTAAAGGAGCACTCGAGCCACAGCCAGAAGTTTCAAATAGCTTCCAAATGCCAAGGGTCCGATCTCTTAAGTGATGGCTGAGCTCTCATAGTCGAGATAGAGCACAACAATGGTGAATGTGAACACATATAATACAAGAATAATGGTATTAGAGTGTGTATAGTCACAACCATAAGGCTAGAGTAAACAAAATATGAAGGCATAGAGGTTGTGAGCAGATGGCTTACCCTCATGCTTAGAAGAGAAGAGAAAAAATGCATGCCAAGCTCTCTCATGGAGTCTCCAGATAGAGGCCGAGCTCGGGCTCATTATGGCCAAAGAAGAACAAGTATAGAGAAGATAGAAAGTCATAAAATATGAATAGGCCGCGGCCTTACCTGTTGTTTTGTTCTTTCAATAATGAAGGAGAGCTATGATACAAAGCAGAATAAGCTTACCCACTGAGGAGTTTATTTTTCTAAAGGAGTGATGATGATTTACAAGGCACACGAGCTCGAATTCAACCTAATCATGGTGGCGGCATGTCAACTGGCGAAGCTCTTTTCCTTCAAATTGAAGAGTGT
Organism: Sequoia sempervirens; assembly: GCA_007258455.2. Classification (NCBI taxonomy): domain Eukaryota; kingdom Viridiplantae; phylum Streptophyta; class Pinopsida; order Cupressales; family Cupressaceae; genus Sequoia; species Sequoia sempervirens. The sequence goes on from VDFB02353493.1 coordinate 126,641,742, forward strand.
GAAATGAATCATAATTAGGGTTTGATGCTATTTTCTCATGCCCTAATTCGAGCGACATCATAATCATCTAGAGTCTTCAGTCAAAGTACATGTCGAATTTTGAATGGAGGTTGAAAATTATAATCTTTGCATTATGATTTATCAAAAGTCTAAATGTTGATATTAGAGGGGGGTCGAAGTTCCTAAGATGGTCGATATGTTAAGTCTTTTAAGACTTATTTCATGTGCTTAGGTTAGGTTAAGTCTTTGTGACTTATTTCTTTTGCCTTAGTGAAATATGAAGCCTTGGGTATGGGTTAAACAATGATAATATTATGGTGGGTGCTAGTGACCTAGGATTAGGTTTTGATGCCTTATGACTTAAGGTTCTTTGTTTATTTCTTGATTGATTTTAGAGAAATCAATGGAAAATTTTTGATAAGGTGAGAAGAAGATAATGATGTATAATGTTTTTATGATTTTTTGAGAAAATCAGAATATTGTAATGGAGAAATAAGGAGCTTTTCTTTTTGCAAAATATTTTTAATCTTTAATTGCAAAAAATAAAGCAAATTGTGCAAATCTGCAATCTTGTAAAGCAAAATCATAAAACAATATTTTATAAATTGTTTGTGATTTCTTGCTATTTTTAGCATATTTTTGTTGACTTTTCCTCTTGGTTGGATTTGAGACCTATCTTGGAGAGATAAGATGTTTTTTGAGCTTTTAAAGCAAATTCAGCCTATTTTTAGAGGCTTGACAGTGTGATCATAAAAGCAATATGCTTTTTTCTGCTTTTAGGCAGTTTTTGAGATAGTTTGAAGGCCTTTTCCTTGAGATTTTTTCTAAGCTCTAATTAGGGTTTCTTTAGAGTTATTCATTTCAAAAGACTATCTTTTCAGCTTTCCCTCTCAGTAGTTCAGATTAGGGTTCCTGCTCATATGCATTTTTTTTGAGCTTGTGAACACTTTTTTGTACTCAGTTTCAGATTATGGCATTCTCCTTCAGTTGAATAAAGACAACATTCCTACTTCTCATTTTTCTGTCCATTTGTAGTTTGAGTTTGATTTTATCTTGTGATTTATGTTTACAGAATCCTTGTTTTGTCCTTAAACTATAGTTCTTAAATGCAGAAAGTTTAGAATACAGGTTGCATGTTGTGCTTCAAGTCAGTTCTTCATGCAAATTATTTATGTATCAATTGTTCATGAGAAGTTGTGAAATATTGTGTTTTTTTGAAAAACTGTTTGTGAGGAAGAGATCAGAATCATCATTGAATCATTATCAGATTTTGAAAGGTCATCTGTTAGAAATAGTTTTTTTTATGTTCAGTCATCTTTTATCCCTTTCCTCAGAAGTTGTTTTAGAATAGGATTTATCATTTGAAGAACCAGCTCACTCTGGAGATTCCTCCTTCGCTTAGATCACCCACATCTGAAGGAGGTTTCCATGTTTCAGTAGATTGCTGAATATTGCATTCAGCAGGGTGCAAATCTATTGACAACAATGATAAGGAAAATTTCTACAGAAATGATGCACTTAAAGAACTAGAATAATTAGTTGCAGGAATCCTAGCATAGTCTCTAGGCTAATCTTAATCAAGAAAGTCGAGACAACAAGGATGGTGGGGACAACCGGGAAGTGAGCACTTCTTCAGGGCAGAACTATGATAGAGGACATAATTCAAATCAAAACTTCAAGAGGAGACCTTCTCAGGGGTAGAATCGCGCATGGAATACAAGGCCCAATAACAAAGGTGTCCCTACTCCTCCGGAGCAGCCAACCATTCAAAAGGGTCCCCTTCAAGAGGGTGAGGAAGGGAAAGCGGATTAGCCGAAGCCTCCTTTGGCTCTCCCTGTTTCCACCGCCCTTCCATCTATTTCCCAGGCCATGGTTGCCACATCCCCACCTACGGTAGACATCTCGGTCCATCTCACCACCTCTCCCCCAGCTGGGTCCATAATAATGGTTGACTCCTCCTTGGCTGCAACTTCTCTGCTTTCCTCTATTGCCATGTCACCTACTACATTGCTTCCACTAACAACAACAACAATACCAATGCTCGCACTCACTTTTCCAAAGGCTTTCTCAAGGCATATGCAGAACATCCCCTCAGAGATTTCTCAAATATTTTTGGATCCCACCATCCAAGTTGTCATAGCATAGGTCGTTGCCAGTGCTACACCCTCACAACCCCCAACAAGACCACCAAAAATGGAGGCCATGATTATAATCTCAGAAGAATGGGAGAAGCAGGATAAAGAATCTTCGAAAGCGGCAGAGGAAGAAGCCAATGATTACCATGAACACCCAAAGTATGAACACCGGAAAATTGACAAGGTTTTCCATGAAGAAGAAGAAACAGGGTCTTCTGAAAGTGGAGAGGAAGGAGAAGATGCTGGTGGAAAGGTTATTACATTTGATGATGATTTCGAGGAGGAAATGGCCCAACAATTAAGAGATGATAAAGAAGAAGGGCAAGAAGTTGACAGAGTAGTAGAAAATGTGGAACTCCCTACAAGGGAGCTATAGGAGGATGTGTCATCTCCTCATAAAGAAGAAGATAGGCCCGAGGGTGAGGCTCAAGTTGGCAAAGGCCTCAAAATTGGACAACCCAAGGAGCATGTGCACAAGGATGAACAAAATGAAGAAATGAAGGGGAAAGAAATTGAGAAAGAAGAAAGTCCCTAAGCTGATGAGGAAGGAGACAACACTAAAATGGAAGAAAGGGCTCCCACAAGTGAACAAATAGAAATCCTAACAAAGGAGGGTGAGGGTGATCGTGAATCGCCTAAGGAAAAATTTTCTATGCCCGAATGGATAGAGAGGCAACTTGAAAAGAAGACTCCTACCCCAAAGGATCCAAGAGCAAGACTGGAGGCTATCTTAGCCCAAGCATAGATTACAACCAAGAAGGATTAGAAACCCAAAATCAGATCAAATATGACGATGGATGCTTCTGGGTCCCGAATTGTGCAAATAGCCATGCCAATGGTAGGCCAAGGAGGAGTAAGCTATAATATTTCCACCATCAACTTGGGAAAAACTACCAGAGAGTAGAAGGTGGACCACCTCAAGGAGTCTATTGCCATGGTGGTGCATTTAATTCAGTAGGATAAGATTTCAAAGGATGAGCTTAAGGAACAGGTAGCTGATCTAACAACTTACATTCAACAATGGTCCTCAACGGAAGAAATTCCTACCACATCTATGACTCCACCTCAACTGCTATCCAAGGAAAAAATTGACAAGCTGGAAAAAAGAAAGAACTTGGAAAAAACTACAGAAAGCTGGTTCTGATAGGTCCTATACATTGAAAATATGGGTATCAGCCAGGATGTTCAACAGCCAACAAGTTCCTAGACTTGCAGTAGTCTCTAGAAAATATGAAGAAACTTTGCACCGACTTCCCTGCAACGTACAGGTCCACCTATCCAAAGATCAAAGCTATCCTCTGGCTACCAAGCACCGCATAGGAAAATGAGCTCGCATTCGAAAGGGATGACCATTGGCTAATGGATGTATGGAAGAAGGACTTTGATATAAAAAAGAAAGATTGGAGCAGGTAATTGATAAAGTGGATCTAGATATTGAATGGGTCAAAGAAATTAGAGCTGATTACGCCCGATATTTGAGGCTGATGACAAGATATGACATACCCATGGTGCAAATTGATCTAGAGAGAATAAAGCCCCATTTCTAGAAAAATATGGAGCAATAGAGATAACCACAGATTTCATGAGTTTTTCCGCTCATTCCTTCGCCCAGTCAGAACTGTTCAGAGACCACGCCACCAAGTATGATGAAGACTAGAAGAGGTTTGAGGACAACTCCAAGGAATGGAGCTATCAAGTGTTGCGATCCGAGATCATAGAGGTCGAGAAACTCCAACCGGTAATCTTGAAATTCATGGAGTATGTAGCTTTGAAGAAGTGGGAAGGAAACCCTATTGTTAGTGAAGAGCTTCTAAAGGAATAGCTACAGCAGAAAGAGCAATCAACAAAAGACAAAATGCTATAGTGTTGTCACTAGAAGACGAAATAGGGATGTGGACAAAATTGTATTTTAAATTGTAATATATTGGGGGGTAGATAGAACCCTAGTTTGTAGTGAATCTTGGCCACACAATGAGATTAAATCTTGGCCATTCATTCTACCTTTTGGGCACTATAAATGGGGGATCTCCTCTCATTTTCAAAAGAGTTGAGTTGTTGTAAAGACATGCTGCAGAAATTTATAATGAAAATACATTGACTTGGTGCATTTTCTGAGTTCTTCACATGTTTCATGATTCAATCTCCATTGTTAAATGTTCTATTCAGATTTCATTGTTGTTCTAGTTAGATTTAAACTGTTTAAATAGATTTTAGTAATGTTGTTTCGTGATTATAGAAATTTTTGTTGTGTTGATGCCTTCCTAGTCCATACTTTTTTCTATTTGTTGCTTGTAAATGGTTGTGTAAATTTAGTCTGGGCTTGAATTCAAAGTTGCTCCACACTTTTATCTTTTTTCATGCATGTATATGGTGAATGAATGGTGAAATATTTGTAGACCTTAGAAGATAGCACAAATTTCATGAGACTGCGAATTTTCTGGTTAAGTGAAATTATGTTTGAAGGAAGTTGTCCATGGCAGGAACTCCATGATTACTATTCATAATTAGTTGCAGATCCAGGAACCTTCCCTCTTCCCTACTCTTTTTCCACTTTTTTTTAGAAACAACCTGTGCTAAGGTTCATTGCACATTATAAAGCCAAAACTTAAGGAAAACATTGAAGTTTTATATTTTTTTCTAAACTTATAGCGAAATGCACCTTAACTCCCATCTCAAAACCTTTAGATTTTAAGATCCACCTCGCATCTAGCTACGTAATTCTTCCCTGTGATTACCAGAAAAATCACATCAAACATCAACTGAGGATTTCCATGCAATTCGTGACCTGACACCTGAGAGACCTTGGGGAGATTTTCAACAACTTGTTGGAGATTTCCTTTCAAGAGAGGTAGTGCACATACACATTGCCTGTGTTGAGAAAGTGTGCAAAAACACCCATCAACAGGAAGCACACGAAGCTTTGGCCATCAGTGATCCGATGAACCTTGAGTCTGCAGAGATGCAATATTATTTATTTTGTGGTCACATGAATATCTTGGAGAGTCTCAAGAAGGGTTGGACACAAGTTTGAACCTGTTGAAGAACAATTTTGCAGATGTATTCAAGTCTATGTAAGTTAGTGAAGCATGTTTGTACAGTTTGTTTATAGAAATTTTGTATGCAAATTTCCTGTCTTTTCCATTGATGTCAAAGGGGGAGAATGGGACAGTTAAAAATTCCTTAATCATCTCAGGGGGAGTTGTGTTTTTGGAGTTTTAAAGGTTGGCAGTGTATTCATATTGGTACTGATCTGACACTTAGTCATTTTTCACTAAGTGTTGCCATCAATGCCAAAGGGGGAGATTGTTAGAAAGAGACACTACACAAGTCATCAAGTGTTTTCATTGATGGCAACCCTAGTCAGTGATTAGATCCACATGTCAGCATTTGATCATACTAGAAGTAAGATCAAAGCTATGTAATTAATTGTCAAACTAGAATAGATCATTCGACAGAATTGTGTTCATCGATTCATATAAAAAATTTCTAATATAATTTTGATTTGTGGATATCAGGGAAGGTTGTTTAGTATATGATCTATGTTATCCTTGAATCTTAGAGCCTTGTATTGATTCTTGTGCAAGTTAGAAGATCCAGTTTATTGATTTTCTATTCATCAATGCAAGAAGGTTGACTAAGTGAATATAGCGTGTTGCGGATATTTGAGGAGTAATTGTTTAAGTGTTTTTCTATTTGAACATGTTGATTTGGTTCCTCACTATGTTGTGGCCAAATTTGGTTGGTGTGCATTGACAATCATTGGTGAATTGAGCTGACAGTTTGTAAATATTTTTCTATTTTGTTGAAGTTGACATGTAGCGATTAAATACTTAGTAGTGGATATATATAAGTGATTGTTATATCATTTGGATGTACATACGAAGTTTTTTTATGTGTGTTGAAAATATTAGAAGGATTTTAGAGTGATTATGTATAGTTTCACTTGTGCATAAAAGGATTTGTGATGCGAATTGAAGCAAAACAAAGCAGAAGAGCAGAATCAAATAGAAGGTCAAGAAAGTGACTAATGTGCTTAACTGGAACTATTCTCAGGTATTTGTAGATACTATTTTATAGTTCACCACTCCAGTTGTCTTTTGATATTGATTGTAAGGCAATGATCCTTTCTTTTTTTGAGCAGTGAGCTCTAGGCAGTGTGCCTAAATGCAAGTGCATTCCCATTTTGTAAAAAATCATTTTGAGTATACTCAAATAATATTGTGGATTGACCTCCAACGTGGTTTTTCCCCTAACATGGTTTCCACGTAAAAATCTTGGTGTTAAGGTGTTATGGTTTTTTTTATTTGTGTTGCTACATCTTTCTTTTAGTTCTATGCTTTAAGTGCTTTAAAGATCAAATTGATAAAGTTAAAAATTGCAAAACATTGATTCACCCCCCCTCTAAATGTTCCTTGATTCCAACACAAAAAACATAGATGAAGTGGCACCAAACATAGATGAAGAGGTAGAAATGTTTGACGAAGGGTTTAAACGATGACTGGCCAAGTCAATGGATGATGCTTTAAAGCCTGTGTATGTTAATTGCAAGTTAAGTCATTTGAAAACAATCCTTCAAATTAACTTGCAAGTGGTGCATGGTTGGACAAATGAGAGTGCAGATCAATTATTTTCATTATTAAGTTCATTGTTACTAGATGACTCCACATTTCCAACAAAACAAAGTCAATGTAAAAATCAAATCAGTAAGCTCGACTTGTGGTATGGAAACATCCACACATGTGTGAATGGTTGTGTATTATTTCACAAAAATATTGCAAATGAGAGTGAATGTCTAAAATGTCATGAACCGAGGTATAGAAAAGGGTTGAAATGAGCTGTAGTTCCTAGAAAGGTTCTTCGCCACTTTCCAATAATCCCATGATTACTCTGAATGTATATGTGTAGAGACGTTACTGAACTTATGCAGTGGCATGCCCAAAATAAGAGCATTGATGGAAAACAACATGTGCTTGATTCTAAGACGTGGATGGAATTTGATAACAGATGGCCAATTTTTCTCAAAATCCTCATAATATAAGGTTGGGTTTGGCTCTAGATGGGGTGAACCCATTCTCAAATCAAAGTACTAAATGGTCAATTTGGCCAGTGTTTCTAATAAATTATAACTTGCCTCCATGGTTAGCAACTAAACCATTTTTCTTAATGTTATCATTGATTATACCAGGAAAGAAAAGTGTGACTTTAGATACAATAGATGCTTATCATGAGCCATTATATGATGAGCTAATGTAAACGTGGAAAGGAATTGAAGCAATTCAATCTTTAAGGGATGATCATTCAATCAAATTCACTTTAAGAGCTTCCTTATTGTTTATGATTCATGATCTTCCTGCATATGGCACATTATCTGGTCTCTCTGTTCATGGATACCATGGATGTCCTACTTGCGACTTTAAGGATTTTGTGAGGCACTTAAGAAGTTTGCGTAAGTGTATTTACTGTGGACATTGTGCTTACCTTAAAATGGATCATCCATATCGTCGACAAAAAACACATTTCAATGGTCAAGAACAGAATCGTGAAGCGCCATTGCTAATAACATGTGATTACATTATTGAGAATGGACAAAAAAGAATGCCATTTATTGAAAATGATGGAAATTTTGGCAATAGATATGATCCATATAATAAAAGTGGTGTAAAACAGTTGTGCATATTGTATAAGTTGCCATACTTTAAGGATATAGCCATTAGGCATACTGTTGACTTTATGCATATTGAGAAAAATATAGCTTATGCTATTATAGAAAATATTTTTGGTGTTTTTGATACTCTTTCATCATGTGAAGACTTTTGAGAAATAAAGATTCGTCAAAATATTTGGGTTGAAAAATATGATAATGATAAAAATAGAAAACCTAGTACTCCTTATGTCAGGACAAAGGAACAACGTGCACAATTCTTACAGTTGATGTCTCAGACTCACTTTCCCACTGGATATGTAAGTAGTAGCATCAGAAGCGAAACTGACATTAATAGCTTAAGAGGCCTCAAGACCCATGACTATCATGTCATAATCGAGAATATTTTACCTATTTTGGTAAATATATCAAGCTTTGCAAAGGGTCCAAGATTGGAAATTATAAGGTTGGGCCGAATATTAAAGAGAATTATTTTACATGTATTAGATCCTTTGAACTTTGATAGTTTGATGGAGGAGGTTGTTGAAGTCCTTTTTCTATTGGAACGAGAATTTCCACCAACAATCTTTAACATTTCTATGCATCTTTTGATACATCTAGAATATGAACTAGAGCATTGTGGCCCAGTAAGAACGAGATGGATGTATCCTATAGAGTGATATATGAAGGTTTTGAAAAAAATTGTCCATACTAGGGAAAAACTAGAAGGCAGCATGTCTAAGGGATATTCAATGCAAGAGGCCATGGGATTTTGCACATAATATATGAAGGATTTTAAAAATGTCAATCAATGTGTATGGGATGATGATGAAGATGAGAGAGTTGTAGGTGAAGTATTAGAAGGAAATGGATGTCACTTCAAGCTATCATATCAAGAAAGAAGTGCAATACATGCCTTTATTCTTCAAAACACATCTTTGTTCGATAAGTGGCACAGGTAAAAAAAATACACAATAATTTATTTACTCAATTGCATTTACACATTTATATTATTAATCTTACTATTTGTACATCATTATTCTATTTAGAAAATATGAAGAAGAGAATCAAACTTGGATGCAACATCGACCTCAAAATCCCAGACGTCATGATTTGATTAAAGGTGGTTCTTTTCCAAAATTTGAAAAATGGGTTGTTAATGCAATTAGTGATGAAAAAGAAAAAGGTCAAGATATAACAACAGAGGAAAGTGAGCTTTCACAACCTCCACATTTATGGGCTATTCATTTTAGTGGAATGTGGGCCTATGGTAGTCATTTAAGAGTGGAAGAAAAATACAAAGGAAAGACAAATTGTGATTGTGTTGTTAGTGTTGAATTTCTTCATGAAATTGAGAAGAAATTTTATGTTGGATTCATCCAAGAAATTATTCAAGTGGATTTTGGTGAAAATAGTCCTATCCTATTAAAATGTAAGTGGATCCAACCATCCGTAGTACAATTTGATGAGTATGGATTTGTATGTGCAAATACATGGCAATTTTTATCAGAGACAGATGAGTCGTATGCTTCCCCTCTTCAAATTAACCAATCATTTCTAATTGATGATGTAAGAAGCCCAAGTTGGTCATATGTCATTCAAACAAAGTCTCGTTCGAGATGAAAAATTCATGGAAGTTGATGATGTAATGCCTGATGGGAAATATGTTAATTTACAAGAAACATTCGAAGAAGTGGATGAAGATAATGAGGGACTGTTTGAAGAAGATATTTTGATTACCAATGAATAAATTGGGAGAGAGAATGAATCGCATGTCACAAATAAGGATGAGGAATAAAATTAAGTAGATGCAAACACGAGTGATCAAGATTTTGATCTTGCTAGAAATGCAGATGATTATTGATAAGCCCCATTTTATGACCTTTTATGTGAAACTTTTATGTTGTTTTAAGACCGTTTTATGTTTTAAGGACACAAAACTTCAAACTAATACCTGTTTCAAATCTTTAATGTTGAAAAAAGTTGCTATATGAATGCAATATGAATATTTTTTCATATAAAAATGAGGATACAATATGAATATGTTTTCATATATGAATGCAATATGAATATGTATACCATAATTGCTTTACTTTGACAATGATCTTTTCTTGACAGCTCCTCTAGACTATTTACTGCTTTTATATATGTTCTTTATCACTGTCATTGTTCTAGCATCCTTTATAAAAGCCATCATTGAAGCATTGTTAAACATTGTTTCTATGTTTTCTTTTACACTTTTTTACTAAAATAGCATTGTATTCCCTACATATGGCTTTATCTTTACCCCTATTTTGTAATATTATTGTATAGCATTTCCTTGTGAACTGCTTTGGTATTGACTGCTCACTGCCATGAAAGTATTTATCATTGTCGTCTTCATTTCTTGGATCTTCAATCCATTGTGGCACTCGTTTCCTCACTGATATGGTCTTTTTTTCTCTATTCCTTCATTGTTTATAATAGTAGTATACAATCCTTGATGATTGATCACTATTTTTTGTCAATGCTCAAGGCATCAACATAGTGATTCCCCATTGCAATAGAAGCATTTCCTCATTGTATCCCCACTATTTTGGCATTACATGCTGCTCACATCCTTTGTTTTCTTCACATTCTTTTTAATAGTTATATCACTGTTGTGAATAAATATTCAACAAGCTCCCTTCGGGTATACCTTTCCTTTAAGTATCGGCCCGCGCATCACAAAGTTTCCTCCTTGTCCTTTTTGTCAAAGTTTGTGGCTCCCTCTACATGTCTGCTCTGCACTCCCTAGAGGTTTCCTTTCCTTCACATTTCAGAAGTCCCCGCTATGCTTCCATGTGTCGTAGCTACAGGCCATTTTGATCATTCCTTTTTGCTTCTTCATCGGGCCCTGCTCAAGTGCCACGTAGCTCTCATTCCCAAAGAAGTTTGGCAGGCCCCATGGTCGGCATCTACGATGCACTTTTTTCTACATGTATGCTCTATGCAAGCTTTCAGCACAAGGATGAAATAGCTACCGCAAGCAGAGAAATGCTACCACGCGTCTCTTCTATGCACACTACTTTAGCACCAGGGATGAAATGAACCAAATGTTGCGATTAGCCACCACTTGTCATAATTACTTTACGGGATGATGAAACTTATCTGTTTCACCTTTTCGGGACCACTGCCATCATTTGTAGGGGATGCACCTAAGCCTGGAATGACCGGATTCTTGGTTTCAAACCTTTTATGTTGCAATGGCTTGGGGAATATACTCAATTCTGCATCATTGTTAGAGATTGTGAAATCTTTTCATTACACCTCTGCAGGTGGTGGAAGTTTTCTGCTATATATACTTCTCTTCGTTTTAAGAGAAGGAGCCAAATTTTGAAGGAATACTAATTTTAGGAAAAGACACAAGGCCTTTATTACTATTTTATTTTTATTGCAAAAGACTTTCAGACTATGCTAATTGTTCATCCTTTTTGTTCTTTCATGCTATTTGATTAAACTTTAAACTATGTTGCTATTGTCTCGATATTTCATTTGAGAACTTCTATATATATTGAATGCAAGTTTGTTGATCTAGATCATGTCTAATGACTCTTCTTGGCAGTAGGAATGTATGCAATTTTATTTTATGTCAATGAATGGATTATCTATACTTTAATCTTAAGTTTCTACCTTTCTAGAACACTACAAATACCAATCGGGCCCTTAGATCTATGATTTATCGTGCCTATCATTAAGTCTCGGTGCATTTCCTTAGGTTAGACTTTATTTTATTATATCTGTTTCCTTTTCCCTTTCTAAAAAACCATTATAGAATAAGTTAGTTTCTCTAAAAACCCGGAGGTCACTCAGTTTAGCGCAAAAGGTCCCCCATAAACTGATTTTCCCATAAGATACTGTTACCTTGTCAAATTTTGGCATCAACAGTTTTTTCTTTTTCTGGCACACCCGGTGGGATTGAGCTTAAATGAATTTGCACTTTAGAAGGGTGTATGAGCCATCGGCCTGTAACTAGATGCCAAACTGCAAACAACCCCAGTTTACTAGTACCACCACTAGGAATAGTGTAGGACGCAAGTCAGTTGGTAACCGTTCTGCTCCTGCCACCCGTTCCTCTAACCATGTTGCCAACCACCAATAGAAATTATGCGGCATGGGACGCTGAAAGTCCCCTAGCAGCTCCAGTAGCACCCACTGTCTAGGGTGATATCCTGGTCTCAGCTATGAAAGCTATACCCAAGTTTACTGGAGATGGCTCAAGAACACCTGTAGAGCATCTGTAAGATGTGGTGGACGTGTGTCTGGTGCATAGGATCACTACACAAAACATAGCTATAAGGCTCCTCACCGCATCTTTCAAAGGCAAGGTGTTGGATTGGTATCGAACACTGCCACCTAGCACTATCCGCACCTAGGACGAGCTCAGAGATCTATTTTACGAGAGATTTTCAAATGACAGAGATCACTCCTCATTGTACCATCAATTATCTGTCATAAAACAAGCTCCCCAAGAGGCTTTGACAGACTTCAATGCCTGATTTCATACAAATTGGCAGAGGATCCCCATTGCTATATGCCCGAATCCTGAGTTGGCATTCATATTTTATCTGAAGTCCATCAACCTCGACATTTCTATGATGATCAAGTCTTTGGGAGGAGGTACTCTACCAGATGCTTATGGTGTCTCCATCAAAGCCGAGAATCATTTGATAGATTGCAGAAAGTTGCCTCCTTGGCCTATCATGTCGATATTTCCTTAAATATTGATTCCCGCACAAGAAGTCACGTCGACAAATGCGCCCGTGCCTCCCCAATCAATGTACACATATGCGGCAGCACCAGAAAATGTTGTCTCTACATTTGGTTCTCCCAAAGATGAAATGAGCGATCTTAAAGAAATTTTGCGAACTATGGAAAATGATATAACCACCCTCAAGCAAAACCAATCAACACCTTTGAAGCCTACCTATCAGAACTATCCATGTGAACGGTCCTCATATCAGTAGAATTAGTACCAAGGCAGTTCCCACACTAATCCACTAGCTCTGACAGCCAACCAAATTGTGTCGATGCCTACTCCACTAATGAGCGCTTCACCAAGTTCGAGTAGGGAATTAACTACGGGACATAATAACCTCATTGATGACATCAATCTATGGTGCTTCCCTTGCAACGATGTACATATGCCCCGAACTGTCTGCATGGAAACTTACAACAAAAGGTGGAAGAGAAACACATCCAAGGTGTGATACCAGACCATAGAGGTTATGTATATGCCTCGCTACAAATGGAGAGTGTGGTTCTTACCGCACAAATGCAAGGGATGTCTCTAGAACAAGAATCTGACATCTCTCTTGATCACACACTCTTCTCATGGATAGAAGAATAAGAAATAGTGTTTACTAATGATACGTTTGTATCCAGAACACCGCAAGTGCAATCCAACTATAACACTTGGTCAAAGAGGAGATTTACCGGTGAATCAGTTGCTCCCCAACTAGCCAACTTGCATTTTAAAGGTGTTTCTAATCAGATACTTGGCACTTCCATTGCATTACCACAATACCAACTGCAAAAGGAAATTATCATAACAAGAGCAAAGGAGTAGAAACCTCCAAGTTTACCACCTTTTAACGTGGTGGAACAATTAAAGAAATCATCTGCTAATGTGTCTCTATGGGACATTCTAGCTATCCTAGAGCAGAAGACACTATTACAGAAGGCGCTTCAAGCAGAGATCAGCGTAGCACCAATGAAGTAGTTAGCCAATGCAAAGGTTGTTAATCAACTATCTCTTGCTCGAGTCCTTGCAAACAACACAAAAGAGGCCGTTGTAGAAGTTAGAGTAAGTTGAAGCTCCAACCCTTCTTCTTAACTCTCTTTATAGGGAAGAATTTATTGCACAATGCTATGATTGATTCTGGTGCTAGCGCCACAGTTATGCCTAAACAAATAGTTGAAGCTTTAGGACTCAACTATGAACCTATGAAAATGGGAATAATGCAACTTGATGGGAACAAAGTCAAAACTGTAGGTGTGATCAAGGGACTTCCTTTAACTATATTTTCTTGCCCTAGTATCACTGTGCCGAAAGATATTGTGATCATAGATGTTCCTCCCATGTTCAACCTCTGTCTATCCCAAGAATTTACTTCAAAGGTGGGAAGATACCTGTCCCTGGATTGGTCGCATTTGATTCTCAAAACCAAGCACGGCGCAAAAATGAAAATAGAGTCAGAAGCATTACATTCTGAACATGTAGTGGATGAAGCCATGATCAATTTTGAAGTTGTGCATACCTCTATCACCAAGCAAGAAATGTATGGAATTGAATTATTAGAGGAAAAGGAAATCGAAGACCAGAATGATCAGGAGGATGCTCTATTAAGTGAACACATGGACAATGACCCTTTCAGAAATTACCATGCTACAGGATTGGGCACCTATGTAATCTATGATGAAGACCAAATGCTCCTAAAGGTTTCCAAAGAGATCGAAGGTGGTCAAGCACCTGAGCTATGGATGTTGTACTTTGACGGGGCAAGATGCAAAGTAGGCATCAGAGCAGGGATATGTTTGATATCCCCACAAAAAGAAAAAATAATAAGGTCTTTGTACTTCCATTTTGCTTGTTCAAACAATGAAACTGAATATGAAGGGTTAGTTTAGGGTTTAAGCCTTGCGGAGTGAATGGGAATTAAGCAATTAATGGTGTTCAAAGATTCTGAACTAGTGGTCAACCAAGTCCAAGAAATTTTTATGGCAAGGAATGTCTACATGAGATCCTATCAGCACTGAATCTAGGACCTGGTTGAGGGTTTCAAAGCCTTCAACATTCAAACTGTTTCCCAAGACCAAAATGGTGATGTAGACTGCATGGCATCAATCGGATCCCAATTTGACACTGCCTCCGACCTCATTCACAACAAACACTTTGTATGAGTAATAGTCTGACCGGTGGTTCCTGATAATGATCAAAGTTGGTAGGTGTTTGAAAGCGATGAACACATTGCTTCGTTCATCCAAAAATCAGGGGAATTCGCCGATCACTCCAACCAAAGATCGCAGAGGCTTATGAAGGAAAAATCATGCAACTCAAATCTAACAAACTTTTGAAAGGAGTGGTTACTCTCAAAAACCTTTTTGATTATGATGATACAAGAAATGATAGATGAAATTTTGTGGTAGACAAAAGTGACTACATAGACCTTCGGGTCTTAGATGGAAGAAACCTTCGAGTTGGGAAAGATTGCCTACACTATGATAGAGAAAGGCTCATCAATTTATGTGAGAAATATGAAGGGGTAGTGGCCTGGCCTTATGATGACCTGAAGGGATACAATCCTAACATCATCCAACACACCATCGAGTTGATAGAGGGTGCAAAACCAGTCCAAAAAAAGAAAAGACCAGTAAACCCCAAAATTGAAGCACTAATGGCACAAGAACTAACAAAGCTAATCGAGTTTTGAATTGTCTTCTCTATCAAGCATAGCACGTGGGTATCCAATTTGGTCTTGGTCCAAAAGAAGAATGGAGATATTCGCTTATGTGTGGACTTTCGAGATCTGAACAGAGCATCCCTAAAGGATCATTATCCGTTGCCTTCGATGGAGACAATCCTACAAACAATGGCAGGATCAGAAAAAAAATTCTTGCTTGATGGTTTTTCTGGTTATAATCAAATATGAGTTAAAGATGAGGATCAACACAAGACCACGTTCACCAAAAAATGGGGAACATTTGCATATGCTAAAATTCCTTTTAGTTTATCCAATGTAGGGGCAACATTTCAACAGGCAATGGACATCGCTTATATCACTTTTAGAGAGATGATCAATAAGATTATCCTAATTTATTTAGATGATCTTATTGTGTTCTCTAAGTCTAAGGATGATCATTTTGATCACTTAGAAATTATTTTTCAAAAATGCCAAGATTTCAAGGTTTCCCTGAATCAAAAAAAAAAGTGTATTCAAAGTGTCACAAGGCAAGTTGTTATGACACATGGTGTCCAAAGGAGTTTCAATTGACCCTGAGCGAGTGAAATCCATCAAGGAACTTCCCCTTTTGGTTAATAAGAAAGGCGTTCAGTCCTTCCCGGGAAAGGTAAATTTTGTTAGCAAGTTTATTTTTGACTTTGTGGGAATAATTAAGCCAATCGCCCTAATGCTTAAAAAGGATCAAGCATTCAAGTAGAAAAAGGAAGCTCGGGAAGCCTTTGAAAAAGTTAAGGATGTTATTTCCAGAGCTCTGGTATTGGTTAATCTAGACTTATCTAAAGATTTTATAATGTATGCATTCTATAGCAAGTCCAGTATTGCTATTGTCTTAACTCAAAAGGATAATGAAGGAAAAGAAGAACATTCGGTGGCATTCTACTCTCGGACCCTGAAGAAATATGAGACAAATTATAATTTTGTCGAAAGGCAAGCCTTTGCAATAGTGAAGGGACTTAAAAAATTCCACCATCTAATTTCTTGCAACAAATTGATTGTCTTTGTCATGCATTCCACTGTGTGCGAATATTTCATGGAGGGAGAAATCACAGAAAAAAGAGCTAATTGGATCACCAAGATCCTTGAATATTACATTGAGGTCAAACCCACTAAAACAGTTCGTGGAAGAGGATTGTGTGAATACATGGCGCACGACGAAGAGATACCCACTGAAGAAGAGCAGTCGAAGCTTGTTCTAATAAATGAGCCAGGGTCTGAGGATTGTTGGCTAGCAGATAGAGTGAGGTTTATGCAAACAAGAAAGTATATGTCAGGTCTTTCCTCCCAAAAGAGGAGATACTATCGGCTGTAGAATTGCGGATATGTGCTAGTGGAAGGGATCTTTTTCAAAAGAAATTTCAATGGTCTCCTCTTGTGAGGTGTTACTGTAGAGCAAGCAAAGAGAATCCTTGACACTTTCCACAACAGTGTTGCGGGCGGACACTTCTCTACTAAAACCACCGCCATAAAAATCATGTGCACAGGTTACTATTGGCCCACACTTTTCAATGACTCTCACTCTTTGTTGAAGTCCTGTAAGGAATGCCAGTTCTTCATAAGAAGAAGGAATAATTATGCAATGCCTCTTAAGCCTATAGTGGTGGATGAACCGTTTGCACAATGGGGCCTGGACGTCATCAAGATGATTAATCCCGCTTGCATTGGTCACAAGTGGATTCTAACTGCCACAGATTACTTCACAAGATGGATAGAGGTTGTTACGCTTAAAAACACAACAAAAGTAGAGATAGTGGATTTCCTCGAAGATTTGCTGACAAGGTTCGGTCCTCCGAAGACTATCATTTTTTATAATTCCAGAGCTTTCCTAGGTGCAAAGATATGTCAATTTGCATTAAAAAATGGAATATTCCTTAAGACATCATTGAATTATTACCCATAGGGAAATGACCTAGCAGAGTCAATGAACAAGAACCTGTTTAGACTCCTTAAAAGAATTGATTCTGAACACTAAAGAGAATGGCACAAAAAACTCCAAGTGGCACTTTGGGAAAATCGCATAACTCCTAAGCAAGTCCTTAAGACTTCGCCTTATGAGTTAGTATATGGGAAAGAGGCATTGTTTCCTATATCTATGGAGATTCCAGTGCTTCAACTGTTGAAATCCCTTGAGATAGAACAAAATGGCGCCATGGAGGTTCAGCTTGCCGAGCTATTAGAAGTACAAGAAAAAAGGGAGAATTCCCTAATAGCCATGACAAACTGCCAACAAGTGGTCAAGCGATGGTTTGACAAGAGGGCTTTCAACCAAGGCCTAAGATGCAGAGACTTAGTGTTGAAATATAATCAAAGGGTTGCTAAGCTAGGCCAACATGGAAAATTTGATAGCCTATGGGAGGTCCCCTTTAAAATCATTCAATGCAAAGAGCATAACGATTTTGAGTTAGAAAGAATGGAACAAGAACCCTTGGGAATCCTGGTCAACATGATTCATCTTAATTTTTTCCTATTGGTTCTCATTTGTGTTCTAATTGGTTTTTCCTTAATGACAAAATTCACCTTTGGGTATCTCTTGGCATGACATTCACGTGGTTTTGGTGACAAAGGAAAGGTCTATCGGCATAGTATTTTTCACCGAGGAGAGGTCTTTCCGAATGAGTCGGGTCTCACCGACTAATACATGAGGTGGTTCATCGGCATAAGTGATCCTTCATTGGAATTGTGTCTTGGTGAGTTTGAATTGTTACATCGACCGACTGGCACTTTAAAGATTCACTTTGGCCAGACATGCTTCTTTCAGTGTGAAGTCATAGCGATTGTACATTGTCACACCGACCAATGGCAGGAAGATACATATCAGTAAGAGTTAGGGTTATCGAAGTGAGGTCTTGGCGAGTGACCTTCGGTCTCACCGACATTACACATAGAGTTTCACAAGCAGCTTTCGGTAGGACTTATTCTTTGTTTCGGCGACAGAGGGTGATCCCTATCGGAAGGAGTTATACCATCGGTATAAGGTCACAGCGAGATGGAATACAAATGGACCTTGTCGGCATAGGCATTGAGTTGTCTTGGTGAACAGGAATGATCATGTGGGCTTTCGCTAAGACACAAGATGCTCTACAAGAAGTCTCCCCGATTTTGAATTGTCTCAATGACACCGAATGAAAGGATGACTTTCGGTAAAACAAAGCATTATCTACAAAACATCTCCCCAACAGCAGAATGTCACAGCAACACATAAGATATAAAATGGCTTTCGATGAAACATAATGTGGTATGCGAGAGGTCTTCCTGACATCACTGGGTCATGGCGAAAGCAAATGAGAAAAAGGAAACGTAGCTTGCATAAGGTCATAGCAAAACACAAAGAACATAGGGTGACTGATAGAGTTATAATTTCCTTCGGCATACTAACGGGGTTGTCTCAGCGAATGATTAACGAAGACTCAAACATTGTGGCCGACATGGGAATTTCTAAATATCGTTGCAAGCCAACATCATTGGTTGGCATAGAATCTCTGGTATTTATGCATTTCATGCTGCACATACTGGTTTATATTCACCATTTTTAGAACTGCTCTCTGCATCTCAGTTACTAATGTGGCAAATGATTCCCTCACAGAGTATTGTTATTCATGCATTAGAGGTTATAATTTACAGTGGTGGGCAGTCGTGCTTTTTAAGCAGTGAAATGATCTCATACATTTCAGATTTGTTGAGGATGGCTCTTAGCTGGGTGAAACAACTCTTGTATTGGAAAATTAATTTCACTTTGACTAATAATCTTGTTGGGTACATGATGAAGAGTTCTATTGTAAAAAGCTTTGTTAACTTCAGTCTAAATCTTTTCAGTTTGGTTGTTTAGCCATTACTCCTGAAGACTGTTACTTATCTGGCATTTAAATAAAAAAGAGTTATCTTTACTCAATGCTCCTTTTGACCACAAAATTTTTTGAAGTCTTGATACCTAAAAAGATGTATAAATAGAAGCAGAAAACTCTTTTCAATGTTGATGTTGTAATTCTGAGATTATCATTCTTTGGCTATATGAAAATGGATAAACTCTGCAATAAAAATCTGAAAAACAAACATGCAGAGATATATTGTAAAATTCTTTTCTATGTAATATTTTAAGGATTCAATTTTTGAATTCTTAGGGTATTAGGTAGACGAGAAAAAAAGAGAGTTATGAGCTTAACTAAAAATAGAGAGATCCTTTGAGATATTTTTATTGTTTAGAAATATAATTTGAGGGGTTGGTACTCCTTGAGATAGATATCTCTAAATGAGGGGTTGGTGCTCCTTGAGTGGCTGCTCAAAAATCAGCCTATAAGGCATTGTGAACAGTTGTTCAAAAGATTAAGCCTGGAAGGCATTTTAGGAGTGGTTTTTATACCCCAGGAGGGTTTTCCAATCAGAAAAATCTTGTCTCTTTGTTCTTCTGAGTTCTCACTGCTTTACTATGTTGTTTTTTCATTTCACTGTTTGGTTATTACTTTTCTCAATTCTATTTATGAATGATTACATTCAACTCATGAATGCATTAATCAGAGTATATTGAGATCAAACTGAGCTATATTTTTGAATTTTGAAAATTGGTCAAATCATTAAGACCATTACCCCTCTCTGTCATTTTAACTCCAACACACAAACATATGCCTCGAGGGCTCATCAGAGATGGAATTTCCTACATGAATGAGTATAGGCTTTGTAGTTTGATTATTTGGACTTGGATTAGCACACGATGGATAATGATGTTTTTGGGATTTTGATAGTTTGTGAATGTTTTTGACATTTTTGATGTATTCAATTTTTTTTTTTAATTTCAATGTATTTGGATCTTTAGGGATTTTAACATGTTTTGGATTTTTTGGATGATACCTAGATCATGATATCAAGATCATGTTATGAGATATTTGACATGGATCAAGATTTATTTAGAAGCAAGATGCAAGTACTTGCCCCTAGTGTCTAGAAATGTTTGGAATTCCATGAACGAATGCATGGATCGGGATGATGGATAGAGGTGTGGAAAGGATGGGAAATATTATCTTGTAATAGGATAGATCATGATCATCTAGATAGTGCTAGATATAGGTTATGAGACTACATGGGATAAAATAGGATCAATGGTAAGGACCATAAAGATATTACTAAGAGTAAGTTTGAAGTATGCCTTGAACCTTTGTCAAGATCAAGATAATTTTGGATTTAGATGAAAATGAACTAGATGTAGATCATGGATTTATTATGATGGAAGAAAATTTGGATTTATTATGGAGGGTATGAGATGCTTCCATCTAGAATGGCACACGTAGATTCTCAATTCTACTCATGATGCCTAGTTTCTATGTTTTTACTATGGTACTTAACCAAACACCACTAAAGTGGTTTTCATTGGGAATGATTTTTCTCTTTACTACTTTCTCAAAAAAAAAAAATTTAAATTTTTATGGTTTAAATGTGGAAATCATGTTGAACCACCTAGTGGTGCTGATGAAGATGCTACTATCAAAATATGTCAATGATATCTTCTCTAGAGGAGTTTCTTTGCCAAGATACATGCGCTTGTATGTAACCCTTGAATGTTATTTTCCTCTTTGTTGATACTAGAGTTAACCTCACCTAGATGCACACATCATGATAGAGTTCCTTTAGAGTCCTTATGATAAAGAGTTGCTGCCAAGAAACATTCAATGCAAGACGTGGATATTCTTGATTTTGAGATGGATGGTGGAATGCAATGAGAGGTATGAGATGTATATGGATTGGTCAATAGTTTGGATGATGGAACTTTGATTCTCCAAACTTGGGATGATGAGAAATGGAAGGTGGATATGGAATTATGAGTGGAATTAGGACCAAATTATTCATATTCTTTGTATGTCGCTCTTGAATCTTTCTTTTGTATTGGTGAAAATCTTTGATGGATAAAATCCTTTTTTATTTTCCCCCATAGTTTCTTTGACTAATGGAGTTTGATAGGGATTATGTTCTTTATTTTTCTTTGGTACCCATTTGAATTTTATGTGTCCATTTTGATTTACTATTTTTTTTAATTTGACGACATGCTCTTTTCTTTTATAAGTATTTGTCTCTTGTTGGTCCCAATTAATGGATGGAAAGATGTGAGGATGGCAATTGATAACACAAATGGTTGAAGTGCTAGTAGCAATTTCATCATAAGGAATCTTCATGACTTACATGTTGATGTTTTCATTAGATAAAGTTTTCCCCAATATTATGGAGGTATCACTAACATGTTTGGATTCTTTGATTTTTGAATAATCAATACCTTGATGATTAAGACTATCGACCAACTCTACTAATTTTAGGATACCCTATTCATATAGGTTTAATCCTTCTCTTTTATAATACATCTACTGAAAAACTACTATTGAATATGATTTGTCTTGGAGACATGATGCTAATTCTTCTATGTTCAACTAGGAATCTTCAAAAGTAGTATTAGAAACACTAGATCTTGATTTTTCTTCAAAAGATGTTTGTGATTCATAGTAAATATATGAATCTTCTTTATGACCTATGTCTAGAATGTCACCATGAATCTCTATGAATTCTACCATTTATTGATCATTTGTAAGGATTTCGAGAGTAGGAGACTCTTGTTTTAGAGGAAGATCATCTACATGTCCATCAAAAGTAAGCATCTCATGGGTAGATGTGGGAGTGCTTGGTGTTTGTTGATGTGGGAGACTCTTCATCATGACTCATCTCAAAGAAACTATCATTAATGGATTGGAAAATACTATTCAGATCATTATATTATTTTGGAGATATAGATTCCTTATCTTGACTTAGTTCAAATCAACTTTCATTATACTCAAGATTACATTCTTGGCATGGACCTTTAATTGATGGTTGAATATGGATGGATGACTCTTGGATAGTCTTGATGGATTCATATGAGGTGATAGAGGCTTCTTTTTGTATTGGATCTTCTTTATCATGTCCAGTCATGAAGTCAAATGAGGGAGTTATGTTGTAATCCGAGACATATTTAATGCCATCATTTTGATATAAAATATTTCTAGACACTATTTATCAATCTTGATCATGTATTAGGAAAGTATCTTGAAACATGTACAATTCCTCATCTTGTGAAGAGTGATTTGTAATGACATGTCCTACTATGTTGTCATAGGTACAATTCACATTGTTATGACTTTCTATTTTTCCAGATTCTTTATCCTTCCCATGATTAGGCATTGGATTTTTATAGATTTCTAGATCTTTATTTCTAGAGTTTCCAAGTTGTTGATCAACACTTACTTCTCCTTCATCAATAAGGTATTCAATGAGATGTTTTAGCTTAACACAATTTTGTGTCTTATGACCTTTTTTTCTATGGTATTGGAAAAAGGCCTTGTCATTATACCATGAGGGTTTTATTTTAGGTTTAGGATAGTTTCAAATTTTAGTAAGTTCAATGTGTTTTCACTGTATCAACTTCTTTAGGATCATTTCAATGGGCTCCCCTAAGGGAGTGATTTTTTGTCGAGGAACATTATTAGGTCTTGGTGGTGGCCCTCATGAAGGATTAATGGTTTAGACATTTTTTTGGGTATTATGTTGTGTGTTTGATTTACATGGTGCATTTAGAACAGCTTTTGCATCCACCACACTTTCCTTAGTCATGTTCTTATTTTTGGCTTATATACGGGGTTTGTCACTGGAACTAGATGGTTGGTTATAAATTTACATAGATCCTTTGGCGATGAGTGATTTTTTAATTTTTGTACCTTTGGATATAAGTTCAAAATTTGATACACATTGCATTTGTAATTGGAAAGCAAGATTTGTGTTTAAATTTCCTGCCACAATCTCTACTTGTTGTTTTTCAGGTATCGACCATTTGCACTTTCTCACCTTGTGTCTCCATCTTTGTAGGAAATATGCAAAGGCTTCTCCTTTTTTTTTGAGAGAGAGTGTATAACACCTCTAATCTGATTTCAGCATCAATATTTTAGGAGAAATGAGCTACAACTTGATCGATGATTTCTTGTAATGTTTTAATATCAGGTGGTAGATGTGAAAACCACTCAATAGCTTTCCCACTCAAATTGCATGGAAAAATTTTCATTAGGTATGAATTTTTATAGGGGTAAATCCACAAAAGTGGTTTACAATTTGAGTGAGCGAGGAAAAGTTGCATAAAATGACCACATGCAAAAAAAATTGGTTTTTGGGGTTCGAATGAACCCTTTTGTTCGAATGAACCAAAAGAGGGTTCGAATGAACCCTGGTTCGAGTGAACCAATTAAATGAAAGGTCCCACCGTTCCCACAAAATACACAAAAAAAAATTTGAAAGGGGGTTCAAATGAACCTAGGTTCGAGCGAACCCTTAGGGTTCACTCGAAACTCCCACCTTCTCACCCTCGCACCAAAAAGTCCAGAATTTTGCTTCAAACAGTTGAGGATGAAAAGAGGAATTCAGACTCAACTGGATGATGGTAGTCCTCAGAACGAGCTATCCAACAAATATAATTTTAATATGTTCGATTTTTATTATGTATTTGTTTTTTTAGTTTTATTAAACATAGGTTTTCACTAAAAAATCAAGTTCTTTGTTCTACACATGTGGAAAAATAATAGATTATCAAAAAAAATTTGAAAAATATGAGTGCACAAGATATTGAAGTCCTTGATCCAACAAAAAAATTAATTTGATACATACAAAAAAGTTACGCACATTATATGGTATGTCTAAATTGTAGTTTGACTTTGAAACTTGATTAAAGGAAAAAATATTCAATAAAACACTATGAAACCAATTGAAAGCACTAATATTGTAGTTACAAATCTAAATTTAAAAAAATTGGAATTTTATCCTTCATGGAAAAAAAGTTATGGTGTATATGGTGAGTGTCACTCCTTAAAATGTTGTTTACTGAAAAAAACTAGTTTTCAAGGAGATGGAAAAAGAAGTGCAATCTGATTCCAAAAAATTGAAAGAAATATATTTAGAATCTATAGACAAAATTTCACAAATCACTAGTTTGTATCATCTTCAAATTCCCCACGGTTTAGTCGCTATAGGTGCCCTGAAGTGAAGATTTAGTTAGAAAAAATGTTAGTGTCCAGTTTGGCCAAAATTGTAAACCAGTATTGTGGGATCACCCATGCAAGCTACACAAAATTCTCTTATGTTCTCTTCAGGGCTACCACGATCTTTGTATTTATCAAACTTTGTAATTTCAAAGTGTGGGGAAAAGGATATCATTGTGACGCTTCTATCGAATGGGTATGGACACAAGTCTTGAACAATGTATGATTTTTTTGTCTTTCCCATTTGTATATCCTAAATTTGCTATGTCAATATTTAAATTTGAGAGGATATATCTATAGGTGAAACATTTAGTAGCAAATTTTACATGTTGTATAGATTTGGATCTTGAAATGGAGGAACATTCTGTTAGATTTGATTGTGAAATCACCCAAGATAAAAATGATTGAAGGAAAGCAAGAAAAGAGATCTAGAGATGAATAAACTCAGTACTCACTTAGCACTTAACTAGCATTCCCTATTACTAGCCAAGGGGAGGGGTGAGTGTTGTCTATATAGAAAAATAATGGCAGATAATTACAAGAGGAGTAATAACTCCCAAGTGCCCATAATAGGTGGGAGTCTTACCTACTTGGTAAATGCCAAGTTACATGGTTATGCCTACTTAGATAAAGAGAACAAATGGTTATGGGAGGTGGCTGATAAATCCAAAAGAGGGTGCGAGACTCAAATAATCAAAGGTAGGTGTGAGTGAAAAATGTGCTTGATGGATTATGCAACATGTCCTCATCCTAACCATTCTAATATAACCTAAGAAAGCTTAATAATGTGCGTAGGAAAAATAAATATTCCCTAACATAAGGAAAATAAAAAACTTACACTAACATATTCGTGTTGTATGAACCCATTTGTTATTGGATATTGTTTTGAGGTAAAGGACTCATTTGATATTGAGGATTACTTTGAGGTAAAAGACCCGTTTGATATTGAGGATTCCTTTGAGGTAAGGGGCCCATTTGATAATTTCCTTGATCTTGCGGAGATGCATTGTGAGATCCATATTGAATTTGGGGATGATTTTTGTTGTGAAGGGTATGGTTGTTGATAATGGATGTATGATGGACGTTGATGATTTTTTTGAAGGTTTTGTTGTGCAAGAACTTGTTATTGGGAAAGTTCTTGTCATTGTGATTGAATTTATTGTTCTTGAATTTTTTATTGTGCTTGAAGTTGTTGTGCTTGAAGTTCTGTTGTGTTTGAAGTTGTTGTAAGGTAATGTATTGAGGACGTTGAGGATGTTGTGAGGTGTATTAATTTTGTGGAGTGATATTTTGAGAAGATTGTTGTTGATATTGTTATGGGATGATGTTTTGTTGAATTTATGATTGATGATATTGTTGAAGTGATTTTTGAGGGGTTGTTGATGAACATATATGGTTTGTGAGGGTGATGTGGTTAAGGGATTGGTCCCATAGTTCATCAAATTGGGATTTCACATGTTTGGATTTGATACATTTGTGTTTGGTATGTTCATGTTTAGTATATTCATGTTTGGGATGTTTGGATTGTTTAGTGATGGATTTTTTTAGTTTTCAAACCTAGGTTAGTTGAAGTCCCTAGATTTTGAGTGTTAAATAGTGGATTGTTATAGTGATTCATGAAGTTTGTTTTATCCATTCCTTCTAAAGTGACCGTGAGTTGACTTAGTACATTTGTTGAAGGGGGTTTAGGTATTTTTTCAATGATTTTATGTACTAAGGGGTCACTACCTTTTGGAAAATTATTTTCTCCAAAATTAGATGTTGTTGGTTGTTCCCTAAGTTGATTAACATCAAAATCTATGAGAAATTTAGCACCTTTTTGTGCAAGTCTTAACATGTATAAGTTCAAGGGTCTAGAATTATCACATCTATCACTTTAACAAGGCATGGGTCTTGTTTCATCTCTAATATATGGTCAAGAGTGAATTCAAAGGGTTTGTTGGTGATTTCCTCTATATGAATTGTTTCAACTTCAACAAGGTTGGGTTGCATTTTTGTTTGCAAAGGAAGTTCAAACCCTTTAGAATTTTTTTGAGGCATTCCATAGGGTTGATCACTAATACTTGTGGTAGTAGGAGCATTTGAACCACTATGATTTAACTCCATATTTTCCTTGTATTTAGATCTTGTTGTGACCATACAACTTGCAATAATCCCATGATACCTAGATGTTTGAAAGTGTATGAAGATGTTATGTTTGGGATATTTGAGTTGCCTCAAATTGAGCTATAAAATACATCTTAAAGTTCTTTGGACCAAATGATGAATTATTTTTGGATGAGTGGATGGAGTGAAACCTTGAACTTGGTAAAAAAATTTTATTTTGGATAAATCTCTTGTTTAGGATGTGTTCGAGGATGATATTTTACTTGTACTAGACCAATTAGTGCAAGCAAAAGAGGATGATAATGAGATTCACAAACTTTCAGAGTAGAAAATTGACTCCAAAGAAACTTAACTCACAATGTTTTGATACTAATTCAACTAAGTACTTGAAAGATGAAGTTTTTTCAAGTAAAGAGCTAAACTAGGAAATGATTGATGGAGATTTGTTCCAAAAGTGATCTATGCCAATTTCTAGGTTGTTTGGTTTGAATAGATTGATTTACTATTTGGGATGAGGCTGAATTGATCCAATGATGGCAAAGGATGTTTAAACTAATCCAAAATGAAGTAATGATGTGAAATGGAGATTATAAAGTTTTCTATTATTTTGATTGATTAGGATGATTGTAGGTTTACCAATGTTTGCATTAGGTTTTTAAATGTTTGTCAGTCAAAATTCAGATTTTGGAAAATTTAGGTTTTTTCTATCTTTTGTTGTGAAGGAAAATCATGTCACTATTTTCTACAAAGGTGTCACAGTATCTACAAAGGAACCTAGGTTCAATAGAAGAATTTCACTATTGAAGCAAAGACATCACAATATAAATTTCCATTTTTAGCATGAAACAAAGGTGTTGAGATGTGCAAAGGTGTCAAGAAGAAAATTAATAGAGGTATTGTTTTGACAAAAATAGAAGCATTGATTTGCACAAAAGGCATCATACTATCAAGATAAAGGTTCATAGTTTTTGAGGAGTTGAAATTTTTGCAAGTTGACCTAGGGGTTTAAAATTTTGAAGTCTATTTTGTGTTTAAAAGATCTGGAAAGTGATAGAAACAACAAACAACTTGTAGGACTGACTCAATTGGATGTTTGGAATATTTTTACATGTCTTCTTCAATAAGACCACACTAATTGGTATCACAAGTAGTTTTACGATAAAGACACGCCATATATACACATCCTAATTTATTGGTAGATCAGGATTTTTAGCTTAGAGTAGGCCTGATCATAGAATACCATCCAATGAGTGGGATGACTAGAGTATGCCAAGGTCATGTACCACCTTGAAACCTCTTACCTTGAAAGGAAAAGTTCCTAACAAGGGATTATTTTTCCTCAACAAAGGTTGGTACATAGCAAGTAACTTCAATTTGAATTTGAAAAGGGAATATTCTTTGTGCAAGTTGGAGGAGGAAAAATTAATTAATTAAAAAATTAGCATATTTAGTGAGGTGATTTACCAGTACCATGATGACATTATTACCTTTAGATCTTAAAAATCCCTATGGTGAAATCCATGGATACCTCTTCCTAATTCTAGCTAGCAATAAATAAGGGTTGTAAAAGACCAAGTATCTTAGTTATCTCCCATTTATTTCTTTGACATTAAAAACGTTTTGCCAGAAATTGTTAACATCCATTTTAGCGGTTTTCAAAATAAATCTTGCTTGATTCAACGATATGTCTCAAAAATCTTGAATGACCCCCAAAATTGAGAACCATGAGTGTCTTCTAGAATCTTGTGTTTAAGAGAAATATTTTCATAGGTATAATCTCTCTTTATACTAGAAAGCATATCCCTTAAAAAAATTCTTTACTACTATGATCAATCTGTAATTGTTGAATGAGACTCCTTGTAGCAACATCATTCTACCACTTTTCCCTGGCTTCTTCCACCTAATTAGCTTGCAATATTGACATCACACATAATAATGTCTCATCCTTCTCATCCTTCATAGATAATGTATTTGCCACAATAATCTCCTTCACTTTCTTATCTAAATCTTAAAGTTTTAACCCATCATATTAGTGACCCTTTTTTGTTGCACTTTAGAAGATAATCTATGCTAGATAGAAAATATTTTAAGCTATCATGATATAACTTTGAAGTTTCTACCCATTAGATATAGCCTCCACTATTTTATTGAATGAAGTATATCTTACATTTCCTTCTCATAAATGGATTTGAGTTGATCTTCTTACCATTCAATTAACAACACTCAAAAGAAATGGTCTCGCCTTCTTTCATGAGATATAAACCTATAATACCATTACTTAAAGCACTACACTCCATAAGAAAATCCTTAATGAATTTGGAGTGGCTAGAATTGGAGTGATACACATATCCTCTTTCAATACCTCAAATGATGCATTAGCTAACTGATTTCATTGAAAAACATCCTTCTTCAGTAAAGTTATGAGTGGTGTTGATATATGGCCATAGTTCTTCATAAATATTCTATAGTATCTAGTGATCCCTAGAAAAGCCTTCAGTTACTTAATGGTTTTGGGAATAGGTAATTATATGATATCCTTAAATTTATTAGGATCAACCTTAATTCCTTCATGTGAAACTATGTGTCCCAAGTAATCCAACTCTTTGAGACCAAAAACACACTTGAAAGGATTATTGTAGAGCTAGCAATCTTTGAGAACTTTTGATGCTTGATCTATATGGTCCAAATTATCTTCCCATATCTTGCTATAAATTAATATATCATCAAAGAGCATTGATACAAACTTCTTAAAAAATTATTAAAGATGGAATTCATCATGCTTTGAAATGTAGATGGAGCATTCATAAGACAAATGGGATCATTAGAAACTCATAATGATCCTCATGAGTCCTAAATTCTATCTTGAGAATAATCTCTTGTTAAGGAATTATGATCTTAATATACTAATCATTATAAATAAAATAAAATGAGAATTATACAAGAATAGATATAACACATCACACAACATATACATGGGGAAAACCCTTTTCAATAAAAAAACCTATAAAGCATCATTTGATGATTAAACACTTACTGAAATAACAAAAAAAATAGGTTAGAAGGAAGGAAGGAAAGGGAGATGTATATAGAGGGGGTTCACCAAATATGGACCTATTTTCCTTTATTTCATTAGGAAATGAGATCCATACAAACAATTGACTTACAACCCTTAGGTGAGCCAACTCAATGAGGGAATCTATTGATTTCCTTATGATTGAGGATGGGGGGTATCAACCTGAACAACAATTTTGGGAGAAGAACTAAAAATAGAAAATCTAATCAATTATGCTCATTCAAACTTGAAACATCAATTTAAATCTCAATACAAATAGAAACAACAATATTTCTACATATTTGAGAAGGGATAAACACTATGTACCAGTCACCAAAAAGTAGTTTTGAAATGAAAACTAGGACTCATTCGTCCATGGGAAAATGGGTCTCTAATTAGGAATTTCAACCAAATTTTGAGATCCTTTGATGTCAGTCTGTAGCTTTTATTTGATTCAGGTTTTAGTGTCAAAAAGTTAGAAATAAATCAATAGGTGAGATTTCGTGAATTGACAACAACTTTGACAACTTTCCCATTTTTTATCTTCAAGAGATATTCAATCCTTCTTCAACCTAATATCTACAACACAAACATAAGAGATAAAAATTGTTTGTTTTTGGTGAATAGAGGTTCGCCTTGGTTAAACCATGTTTGGGTAATTAAACCTTGAATTGAAATAATGAAATATGAAAGGAATGATGAATGAATAATGATATGTTGCAACTCACCAAACCCTTGAATAAACCTTTGGAGGGTTGAAATGGTGAGCTTGATCTTGCATGGAATGGATTCAATGGATGTGGATCTTGATGCTTGAAATATGATTTGAATACTTGAATTGATCTTTGAAACCTACATCACAATGTTAGCTCCAAAGACATGCATGATTGCAAAAGGCTTTGAAATGATGCTTGAGATCTTGATTGCTACGATAAACCACTGATAAATTTTCTCTTGAATTCCATTGACAATAATATTAGCTCTTGTGAAACTTGCACTTGAAATGTAGGATTTGAATTGATTAAATAACCTTATATTTATAGATATCTATCCTTAATTTCTCAAAAATTAAACATCACAAGCTGACATTAAAATTTGAATTTAGGGACAATAAAATACAGCCAAAAAAATATTTTAAATTTAGGTTCAAAGGCCTATGGAGGACCCATTCGCCCATGGGTGAATGGATCCCAGGTCCCTATTCTTAGAACACACATTGCTCAAGGTAAAGTGTTATGTGTTGGCATTAATTTTTGTTGGGTTTCCCCTTCAGAAAACGTAATTTAGTAGGCTTGTAGATGAAAAATAGGGCTTATTAAGGTGTAATTAAGTCCAATTTATTTGAGGGTCCCAAACAAAGTGAAAATGTAAAGTACATTTTCCTACACTACACTTACAAAAATGGTCTAGACCAAACTTGAGGAAAACACACATCTTTACTTCCACATGGCCAACTTTACCTCATTTGCATGGTTATAAAATTCACTATAAATATTGAAATTCAACCCCATATTAATGAGAGAGAACCTACTTATATATAGAAGGGATGGCAAGATACCTAAAGAGGTATTAGTAACACCTCAAAACAACCATTTGTAAATAATTTATAATCTAATAGTATTAGATTATTAATTATTAAAATGTATATTATTTTTAAAGCATATAATAAGGATAATGCTTATAACATTGTATTAGAAACATATATAAATTTTGTAAGGGTATTGAACCATAATAAAAAAAAATAGAATTATGAATAAACACAAGATGTGGGATCAAACAATGAACAAAGACACATTCCATGCAAGAGATTTGTAAAACAAAGATTTGCTATTCCTCAACAAGAAAATACTTTAAAAATATCTATATTGATAATATAATGAGTGTTGAGTGCTATTTAGGAGAAACCATAAATGATAAATGGATTATATCATAAGAAGTGTCAACATCACATGCAATGAGACAAAATGATCTAATAATAACACACTTCAATTAGCATAAAAAACATTTAGTTAATTGAATAAAGTACTCCTAAGTTTATTTTAAGTGCATGAAATGGATTAGAATAATAATCAATTAAATATTAATTAATTTTTAGCTAATGCACGATTACTCTAACACCCCCCCCCTTAAGATGAACATAGGGAGTAACTAAAAACTCTAAAAAAGATAATGCATGATGGGTCCCAACAAATAAGGCTTGATAAGTTACCCATGTACAAACAATATAATCTCTCACAACAAGAGGAAAAAAGAGAAAACCAAATGGGAAAAAATCCTCTCCAAAAGAGAGAAAGGTGAATGAAGGTCTAAAAAATCTCCCAATGTGAAGGACTAAGAAGCTTCCAACCAAAATAATGTCCCAAAAAAGAGGAATATGAATAACATCGTTGAAGCATGAAGAAGCTATATACAACTATCAAAATATGAATGATATAGTGTTGAAATTAATAAGCTCCTCTAAAAATACATGATGATTAGGATCAAGAAGACAATAATTTGTATGAGTTCCCACAATGACACTACTCGAATTAGAAGGCAAACAAAGGAAATATATATGGAACTCAAAGATACAAATGGCATAGGTACTAATAGTCTGAATAACACTGATCAAATGAAAATGAAAGGTCACTTCCAAAAAGAGGAATTGAATAATTTCCATATGGTAAAGGCTCCATCTCACCAAAATACAATTGTTGCATCTACTTTTTATATAGGAACAAGAACTAGGTACATAGATCACTCAAAAAATGAAACCAAGGAAGCATTAACACCAATATTAGAAAACCCACCATAATGAAAATAAAGTACGAATCTAAGAGAAATTGTTTGAAGAACACTATTATCATCAAGATGAAAACCAAGAGCGCCAAGATCATGCACACCAAATATCTAAGAGGATACATAATATTTTATAAGGGTGGAAAGAAAAAAAAACACGCCCATATTATTAAAATGGCATAAATCCTAAAAAAAATTACAATGAGAGAATAAGAGAGAGAGAGAGATAAAGCATAGAATGCTTCATGTGAAGAATGAGAGAATCACCTCCAATAAATAGAGGTGAGAAAGGAGTTGCATAACTAACTCCCATGTTTATCCATACCACCTTTCATCTTATGTCTGTGCAAGGTGTCAAGATCCTCATAAGGAGGAGGCTATACCTAAGCCTTAGCATTCCTCCAAAAAGAATTATAAAAATGAGTAATTCTATGCATGTGTGAGAATACTCAAATAAGAGAAAATACTTGTAGGAATTCCTTTGGAGTATTCCTACAAGTATTTAAATGATATAAATTAATAAATAATATTCACCAAAACAAATATTAATTCCTAACATAATTTATATCCTATAGAAGCATTATATTCCACTTATTATTTTGAATCTTCTCCCTTATATTTCATATTATGGATAAGCAATTCCATTTTCCTTGAAAATTCATTGACCACTTTTTGCATCTCCCTCTTCACTGATGAAATTTCCTTAGTCATATCCTTCTTCACTGATGAAATTACTTTATTCATATTCTTTCCCATTGATGAATTTTCTTCCTTAACCTTGTTGATTTCATCATTATGAGTAATATTCTCAATTTATACATCATCCTTATTTGAATTTTTTTTGGGTGTGACAATATTCTTTTTCCCTCTTGTTGTAGGTCCTATCCTTGAATATTCTATTGTTCCTTTCTTTCTATAGCCACCATGGGATATAGATATGCCCATCGAGGGGGAGGGGTAACTTAGGAGGATATAGATATGCTTCGCAACCACCCTATATGCCTTAGGGGTGGTTAGGATGCCTTGGTCGGTGGGGTTGGTGGATGATAGTGGTAGCATGCCTGATCAATAGTGCCACCCTTATCATGTAGTCCAGGCCCACTGGCTCCCCCAAGACTGATTTCCTAGAATTGTCTCTACAAATTAGCTACAATTGGGTGAGGAAAAGGACAACTATTCCAGCTAGCCACAAAATCTTTGATAGAGTTTGAGAAGACCCAATCAATTGAGACAAGGGGGAGCACATGAGCCTAAATCTCTCTAGAGAAAGGACAATGAAAGAACAAGGGCTCAATATTCTCCTCATCCTCATAACAAAGAATACATCTATTAAAAATTTGAAATCCTCTTTTGTTAAGATTATCAATAATGAGAATGTTACCATGAACAACAACCCACCAAAAAAATTATTTTAGGGATGATTTTAGAGTTTCACACTTGATTTTAGTTGGACTGATTAGAAGTGATAATATTTTGTTCCATCAAAGTATAATTTGAGTTAACTAAACAAATCCTAGAAGGAAGTATCATCCATATCCATTCACCTTCTCTATTTTGAGAATAGAATAAACATTCCCCAATTTGTTTCCTTAAAAGTTAAAGTTCAAACAACCACCTCTTGTTGTCTTTCCCCCCTAAGAATCCTACTTCTAGTTATTTATTCCCTAAAATATTTACATCTTGGCTTCTCTCCTTCCTACTCAATATAACTATGAAGGTATTCACCATTCTTTCTAGTAAGTATATCCTTAATTTGGTTGATTGAATGAATGGGGATAAAGAAGGGCCATTGTTCCAAAACATCTTCCTAAAAATCTATTTTATTTCCATTACCTACTCTCCTTCTAAGCCCTTTCTTGATGATATCTTTGATTTTTAACATCTTATTCAAGATAGTCAAGCCATAAGAAAAAATAGAGAAAAGGAAATTCTCATGGTATTCATTAGAAATATATTTATCTTTCAAAATATCTCCCCAATCTTTAGTGGCTTCTAAGAAATTTCATCCAATTTTGATAAGAAGGGCCTTATTAAACATTTTGATCCTTCTAATACCCAAACCCCTAAAATTTTTAGGTAGGAAAACTTTTTCCCATCTTACAAGGAAAATTCTCAAATGTTCTTCAATTGCAATCCAAAGGAAATTTCTCTAAATTTGTTTAATTTTATTCACAATGAAAGCAAGGATCTTGAATAATGAAAGATACTGAAATGAAGAAAAATACCTAGGGCTCCTAGGGTTTCCAAAAATGGAAAAGTGGATCCAAAGAGGGAAAAATGGATCCTACTTCTCTAATTTCATTAGGAAAAGAGATCCACACAATGAAATGTCTATCAACCCTTAGGAGAATCAAGTCAAGTGTGAATCTACAAATTTTCCTTTTTAGTAAGGACGAGGGTCTAGGTCGAACAACACTTTGGGGAGAAAGATTTAAAATAGAAAATCAACTCCAAAATGCAATCCACAACTTGGATCTAATAAATTATGCATAAAACTGAAGGAACCAACAAATTTTATGGAAAATTTGAGAGGAATAAATGTTATGCACCTGTCACAAGTTTTTTTTGCAAGCTGAATAGGGACTCATTCACCCTAGGGAAAATGGATCCTGGCAGAATTTTCTGGAAAACTTTGAATCTAAGATTAAAGTTTAAGACCTACAATTCTTCCTTGTAACTTTGTACCTCCGCTCCCGAATCTTGATCTATACAAAATATGCAAAACAAAATTGTTATTTTTTGGTGGATAAGGGTTTTCCTCAGTCAAACCCCAAGTTTGGTAATTAAACTTTGTTGAAAAACATAGATCTGGAACATGGAATGTGTGTGCAATCCTAACCTTAAGTTTGTCTAAGATTAAGAAACAAATGATGCAAATAAACCCTACTCAATTTTTTTAGAATAGGATCCCTAAATGAACATGCACGATGATGAATACCTACTTTGGGAGATCTCAAATCACCCTAATAAGTCACAAGATTGAAGATACCTTCCTTTAGAAAGAAATTTAAATGATAATAGAAGATGGAATCACTTAGGAAACAAGTCATTAGGCTTGGTTGAATGTCTTGTGCTTCTCCCAAAACCTATAATCTATCATGATCCTCTATAGGCATCCATCATCACTCCTTTGGAAATGCTTGATCTTGATATCAAGATGAGCTTGAATACCTACAAAAACAACTCAAATGCTACTCCAAAACTTCACTTTTGAATGCTTTATTAACTTCTCCTTGCTCTTGAATATGAATGGTTGATCTCATGTGAATTTATCTTCCTTGTCTAGTATAAAATGAATGTGAGGCTTAGTTTTATAGGCTTCCTTTCTAATTTTCCAATTATCAGATCCCAAAAGTTGACATGTGAAATTTGAATTTGAGAGCTTGAAATGCTGGCAAAAATATATTCAAAGTTGAGTTTAAGGAACTTAATGAGGACCCATTCTCCCATGGGTGAATGGATCCTAACCTAAAACTTCAGGACTCTATGAATGTCAAGGCATTAATTTAATCCATAACATTTATTTAATTCGGGTTGTGGTCTCGGGAATTAAATAAAATTTAAGTAAAATAGGCCTTGGGATACATAATAAAGGGTATTAGGGGCCTATTAATGAGGTTTTAAAATGCATTAATAAAAAGGTCACCAAAATAGGTCCAAATAAGTGTGAAATTGTACTTTCTCCTAGAAAGGGATACAATTTTCTACACTACATTTAGCCCCCACTTTAGCGGCCATATGAAACTACGTGCATATGCAAGCTAAAGTAATTCTAGCAATAAACTTTATAAAAATGAATACTCATATGGATTCATTGGGGAGAATGAAGCCCCCACTATAGTTATTTGCAAAATCACAATGTTAGGAACCACATCTTACAACATAGATTTGTTAGTCATTAAAAATCATCTTATCAAACTTCTATAGAGAATCAAATTTGAGGGTAGATGTATGCCCCCTGATTTCGCTTGCTTTATGGAGGTGGAATCAAGGTAGCCATGAAACCACATTCAACTACATAAGTCTTATCATAGGGTATTTCCAAGTATAATACCACATAGTGATAGAGAGTTGATGAGATCGGTAGTGCAATTACAAATGTGACATAACAAATGGCATTGAAAATGGAGTTCTCTAGCCCCCAATATGTTGATTTGAATGAAATATACCTAAAGTAAAATGTGTATCTTTTTAATAAAATTAGGCATATATGAATGAAAATGACACTTTTATCTATCTTTTGATATTTACCTCTTTGCAATTTACCTTGGGTTAGAGTGATCTGAGATGCTAAGCAGATGGACTTATAGGCCTCTCATACTTGATGTTCTTCACAACGAGGTGGAATGGGGCATGATTTGACCTATGGTGAGTGGATTATTTGCTACTTTGTCTTTGTTTTCTTGCATTTATAGTATTTTTTATGTATTTATAGTATTTTTAATACCTTGGAAAAGAAAGTCGCAAAGCATCCATCTTTGTCACAAAGTGTCCTTTGTTGGCATAAAGTGTCCCACTTTGGCACAGAGTGCCCTCAAATGTCTAAAGTATCTAGGAGCCCCATCCAAAAATGGACCATGTGTCTTAGAACAACTTTAGTTTACTTTTTTAATTATTAATGAATATATTTAGGATTTAATTTGCTTATTTTATTATCTAGATCCCTCCCTGAGCCCAATAACATCTCAAAGGCAAACAATTTTGTTTCCTCTAAGACCTCATCACACAATTGTTAGAGGATGAGATCAGTAATCTATAGGATTTAGGATTATTCTGGGTGTATGTCATGCCATCAATGAGATATCATAACACCATGCTGCTAGCCCTAATAAAGAGGCGGGATGTTGATACCTGCACCTTTCATCTACTTATCAAGGAGATGACTGCTACCTTAGAGGACATACACCACATCCTCAAATTACCCATCTGGGTGAGGTTGTGTATTCGTTCAATGAGCGGACACATGAGGAGATGCAAGATGATATCTTGTATTGTCTAGGGTACCCCATCCGGGAGTCGAGTGTCACACTTCGCATTGAGCTTAGATGGCTACTACATGTGTAGATGCCACTACTCTGATGTATTATGATGATTACTACAACACTCACATTGGTTTTAGACAAATGAGGGGCCTACTTAGATGGAGGACTGGTTCATATTATTTGGGACATGGAGTAGCATAGGACCATCTATGCTTGAGGTCGTAGTATGTTGAAACATTTGTACTATGATCTAGGGTGATTTATTCACTGGGAGATGGATAGTATGGTGCACTGTACACTCTTACAGGTTTGGTTCTTTGAGCATATCATGTGCACTAGGCCTATATTTTATCCTACCATAACAACCATGGGCTACCCATGCGCCTACAATTATCCAATGAGGGGAGCATGGTAGGAGGGTGATTTTGTTCATTGGCATGTCAAGTTTGATCAGTTGGATGAGGGTTATATCTCATGGATACCATATCTAAGGATACCATAGTGGGTAGACGAGAGACATGAGCTAATCAGACTTTAGTAGGATCAATTTTTTCTAGGGAGACATGACTATATAATGAACCTTTCTATTATGATCGTGTCATGTGCCAGTTTGGTCAGATACAAGTTCCACCATGGGCTCAACCCATGTTCCTACAATCAACACAAAGTGCCCCTAGACCTGGAGACACTCATCATATTACTATTAAGGATTTCTACATTAGTGACTCAGAGGATTAGGAACATCACATTCCCCAAATCTTTGATGTTGATGGCGTAGGCACCACACGAGCCTATGACTAGTGGTGGGTTGGAGCATGACCATCCCATGTCTTTCCTAGATATCACCCTATGAGCCATGTAGGACCTCTTCCTAGGTGTAAAGATGATAGGGGCGATTAAGAGGTTGACGAAGATACAGACGATGATGATATAGTGCTTGACATATTTCTAGATGAGGAGGAGGAGGATACGCAGTATATGAGTGAGGACACTTATGAGATAGATGAGGATCTAGTTTCCCTCGAGAGGTGGGAACATCTTTCACAGGTCACCAGAGCATGTGCAATAGCCGCAACAGAGATCCACACTTATGAGAGTGGGGAGGCCAACGATAGTGGGCTATCCACACTTCCAACACAGGAGGGGACCATTGCTACACGGTTATACCCTGATTAGCAGACTTGAGATCTAGGTGATGATGTGATATTTTATGCTTTCATTATGCTTTTATCTTTATGTATATGCTTTATATATCATGATGTGTACTAATACTCTTTTATAATTTCCATCTTGTAGGGTTCACACAAGAGTGGCATGAGCTCTACCAATGAGTGACCACTAAGATGGTGCCTCCTTTTCATGCAAATGGTGATATACCCTCATAGTACATTCCCCCACCTTCCACATGGCAACATGCAGACCTCTTCAAGCCAATATCAAGATTGAGTACAAAATACGAGAGTACCACCAGACATGTTGACAAAGCTCTAGCAGAGTTTTTAGCACTTTGAGCATCTTGAGGTCTAACTGATAGCAGGTGAAAGGACACCCTATGAGTAGACATCTTGAGGCTATAGGAGGAGCTTGCTAGGGTTTAAGAAGATAGAGACTGCATTGAGCGAGAGCACGTCGAGGCACTCATACAAGAGGTGAGAATAGTTAGAGAGGTGCGGGGCCTATGGGAATCCATGAGAAGATCATGGTCACATTCTACTATATCTTGATGGGTGCCAAAACCAAGCCCCAAGGGGTCTAGCAATCATAGACCCTACTAGCATTGTATTTCTAATTATATGTACTTGAACTCTTTATGCATAATATATGATCATTTATGTTTTTTTTCTTATGATCTTATGTTGAATTATATTTCGATGTGATTTATTAAATAATCCTTAGAATATTCAATAAATGTCTCCATGATCTAATGTCTATGTGATCAAATTAAAACTCTTAAGTTTACTTTAGATACCACATTGTGATTGAGTATGTTAAATTAAATGCATTTATGATCTAACTTCTAGAACACTAAATGCATATAAGGATATAATCTAACACAACACACAAGATGAATTTGAATAGTATGCAAACTAAAGTAACAATTCAAACTAACTTGAATAATCACCTTAGAATCTAAGACACACCAAGATCATTTGTCAAAGAACAAAGCAATGTGAGATAAAAATAGAACACTATCTACTTAATCTAGCAACACTTCTTTAATAACATACTATTCAAAGATGATGTTAGGTGTAGTATCGATGCAAATTCATGAAATTGATAGGTTCTTTTAGAGGTGTACCATCCATTTCTATTAATTTGTAGGCTCCAAACCCATTATTTTTTTCAATTACATAAGGTCCTAGCCAATTTGGGCTGAATTTTCCTTTTTCATTTGGAGGAGTGTTTACATTACGTTGATTCTCATATAGCACTAAATCACCTTTATTAAATGCATGAGGGATGACATGATCATTATAATTATGTTGCATATGATTATAATAAGCTTGGAGATGCTCAAGAGAATTAATATGTTGTTCATCAAGCACTCCAAGTTGATGCAATCATTATTATTTATAAGTAGTGTCATCAATAAGCCCCTTAAGAGAAATTCACTATGAAGGAATTTATAACTCTAAGGGAATTATTGATTCAACACCATAAACCATGTTGTAGGGAGTTTTTGCTATAGATGTTCTAATACTTGTATGATAAGCCCACAACACTTAAATTAATTGAGTGTACCAATATTTATTATGCTTACTTACTGTTTTCCTTAAGATTTGTTCAAGATTCTTGTTAGTTGATTTCGCTTGACCATTTGGTTATAGGTAATATGGTGTAGAAAACTGATGTTGAATATGAAATATTTCCAAGAATTTCTTCACATCAATAGTTTTAAATGGAATTCATTTTTTTGAAACTACTACGGAAGGAAGATCAAAGTGAGCAATAATGCACTCCAATATGAAATGACATATTGCATTGGCTACTATGGAACGAAGAGGGATAGCTTCGACCCACTTTGTAAAATAATCTATTGCAATAATTGTGAATGTATGTCCAACGAAAGAGCATGGTGATATTTTTCCAATAAGATCTAAACCCTAAACCGAGAATGGAAAAATAGGAACTTGGGAACAAAGCTCGAAATCAAGAGCATGAATCAAATTATTGTGTTCTTGACATTTATGATATTTCTTAACATGAGAAAAATAATCATGTTCCATATACATCTCCAATAATATTCTATGTGGATTAATTTTTGAACTAATGATCTTCCAAAATTTCATCCATAAGCACCTGCATGAGCTTCTTCTAGTGCTATAGAGATTTCAGATTTTTTAATAAATATAAGAAAGAGACCATCAAACCACCATCTATATAGAACATCCACTAGAATTATGTACTTAGATGAAATTTTTTGAAGATGAGCTCAAGTGTTCTTATTTGTAGGTTCAGGAAAGGTACCCTCTTTTAAGTAATTGAATATCATTGTCTACAATTCACTAGATTTTTCAAGATCATTTAATAACACTTCTTTCACTTTGTCATCAATTGATGGTTTTATGATCATTTGGATTGTAAATGAAAAATCAACAAAAGGATCTTCAAGAGATACAAGGGAAGCAACACTTTCCATTGCATCTGCATGTCGATTATCCTTTTGTGGTATGTTTTCAATGGTGTATGATTCAAATTTAACAAATAATGTCATTGTGAGGTCTTTATACCAAATGATTTTATCATGTTTTGCTTGATATGAACCATTGATTTTTTTAATGACTAATTAATAATCATCAAATATAAAAATGTGTTGAACATCTAAGGCTATTGTTGCATGTATACCAATGATCAAAGCTTCATACTCTGTAGTGTTATTTCTACATAGGAAGTTTATGTGGAAGGATAAGGGAATAGGCTTACCTGAAGGAGAAATTATTATAACGCCAACTCGAGAGCCAGTTCAACACTTAGAACCATAAAAACACAATTCCCATGTTTCTTTTTGTTTTTTTGATACTCAACACACTTTCATTAGGGAACGAGTCCATATTACGTAACGATAAGGGAGAAGGAGCATCAGCTAAATGGTTAGTTAAGGCTTGTCCTTTGATTTCCTTTCAAGAGACAAATTTAAGATCAAACTCAGTTAACAACATAACCCATTTAGCTAAATGTCCTAATAAATCAATTTTAGCAAAAAGATGTTTTAAAGGATCAAACTTTTTCATCACATGAATTTCCATGTTTAGCAAGTAATGTCTCAATTTAGTAGTAGCAAATAAAAGATCCAAATATTGTTTTTCTATCATTATATATCATGTTTCATAATCGATCAAAGTTTGGAAAATGTAATAAATGAGATGCTCTCTACCACTGTCATCTTGTTGAGCCAACAATGTTGCTAGAGCATGGGTTGATGCCACTATATAAAGGATGAATAGTATTCCTTGTATATTGGGTTGTAAAATAGGTGGAGTAGCGAGATAACCTTTCAAAATCCTAAAAGCCTATTTACAATCCTCATTTCACTTAAACTCAACTTCTTTCTTAAGGAGTTGTGTAAAGGGTAATGTTCGGTCTACTAAGCATGCTACAAAATGATGAATAGCTTGAATTCTCCCTTGTAGGGTATGCAACTAAGAAATATTTTTAGGAGGTGGCATGTTAATGATAACATAAATTTTCTTCGTTTCCACCTCAATTCATTTGTGAGATACTATAAAACCTAAAAAAATTCCACTATCCACACCAAGGACACACTTTTTTGGATTCAATCTCATGTTATACTTTCACATTCCTTCAAAGATTTTTTGAAGGATGTTAACATTGTCTTGTCAATTTAAAGATTTGGCTAGAATATCATCAACATAATCTTCCAAAATTTATGTATGTAATCATGAAATATCAATGCAATAGCTCTTTGATATGTTGTGCCTGCGTTCTTCAATCCAAAAGGCATAACCAACCAAACAAATTTTCCCCACGTCGTAGTAAATGCTATCTTGTATTGATCTTGAGGGTTGATAAATATTTGATTATATCCAAAGAATCCATCCATGAATGACAATAAAGCATGTCCCACAATCAAATCTACTATCATGTCAATATTAGGTAGGGAAATTCATCTTTAAGAGATTCTTTATTAAGGTCACAAAAATATGTACACATCCTAGTACGATTATCAAGTTTTGCAACCACGATAATGTTTGAGATCCATGGAGAATAGTCAATACGTTTAATAAAACCAACTTCAAGAAGTTTTCCAATCTTATCTTTCACCAATAAAGCTATCTCAAGATTCATCTTATGTATCTTTTGTCTTATTGGTTTAGCATCTTGTTCAAGAACTATGTTGTGTGTCACTATCTTAGCATCAATACCCGACATATTCGAATAAGTCCATGCAAAGAATTCATGAAATTCATGTAATAATGTTGCATGATATTCTTGTTCATCCTCATCAAGATACTTTCCTATTTGAATCACTATTTCTTCATTAGATGTGTCTATTGATATGTTGATCATATCTCCCATAGGAAGTGCATTTTGTCTCAAAATTTCATAATTATGTTCTTTGTGAACATCATTGAATTTCTTTTTTTCATCCACTTGTTTAGTACTAACCATAGCATAAGTGACTCCTTATTTCTTAGGGGGAGTAAATGAATTATCATAAACTCCTAACATTTCTTTCAAAGCTTGA
This sequence comes from Sequoia sempervirens, assembly GCA_007258455.2. Taxonomy (NCBI): domain Eukaryota; kingdom Viridiplantae; phylum Streptophyta; class Pinopsida; order Cupressales; family Cupressaceae; genus Sequoia; species Sequoia sempervirens. The sequence continues at coordinate 126,684,653 of VDFB02353493.1, forward strand.
TCATCTTCAAAGTATCCTAATGATTCCTCACATGTTGTATCAATCAATTTAGGATGCTTCAATGTGAGAGTTGTCTTAGAGGAACTATACATGATGGGTTAATGTTGAGTGAAGGTCTTTTTGTTTCTTTCGTTATCTTAGAAGGGACATATCCAAGACCACTTTTTGTTTCCTGTGTGTTAGGATCTATAGGAACACAAATTCCTTGTTCTTTTCTTCCATAAAGTTGTTCCATCTCTTTCAGATTCAGTGGTTTTTCATATTCCACTTCATCAAAGTTTGTTGTATAACTTGTGTCTTCTTCTAAAGTGGATGAAGTAGATGCTTTTGAGGGTTCTTCCGAGTTTTGTGTTGACATTACCATTGATTCCTTTTCATTTTTAGGTTGTTTTATTTCCATATTATATTCCCCCATGAATATTGGTGTGAAATCTAAGGAACCCAAATCATCTTCCAATAACTCTACGACTTCTTCAATATGCTTCTCTTTTTCTTGTTCTTGTGCAATTTCAACTTTTGAAGTTGGTATCAATGTTTTCATAGAAATTTTTTTATCTTTTTTACTGTGCAAACAACTTTCAGGTTTAGGGTCGACCTTGACTATGTAAACTTTATTTTTGTAAACATGCTTCATTAAACGATGAAGAGTCAAAGGAACCACCTATATTTCATGAATGCGTGGTCTACCTAAAATAATATTATATTAAAGATCATGAGGCATAACATGGATAGTAATTTGAAATGTAGCTTTTCCAATGGTAACAAGTAATGTGATCATGCCAAGCAGTTGTGTTCCTATGTTATCAAATCCACAAATGGATAATGAGTCAGGTTCAATCTTACTTTTGTCAATTCCAATAATATCCAAAAGGTTCACACTGTACATATTAAGGGTTGAGCCAATGTCAACAAGGGTTCTCTTTATTCCTTTCCTATTGATAATGGCTATGATAATGAAGGCTTCATAATATTTTTGAACTTCCAAGGAGGTTAACTCACTTTGGTGAAAAATAATATATAGATTAACCACATTCATTCCTTGAACTAGGGTTGCCACATAATTTGCATTTATATTAGGAGGAACCACAACTTGTTGTAAAGCTATTTGAAGCATACTATGGTAATTAGGTGAGGCTTGAATAAGATCCCATAAGGATATCTTAGCAAGAGTATTCTTAAGTTGTTCAACAAGATCATGCTCCTTTCCATTATGTAAAGGAAATCAAGTAGCACTAGACAAGATAGGCTGAGGAAATGGTAATGAAACAAGAGTGGTTTGTTGTTTCCTATTGCTCCTTGTGTTATATGTATGAGCAATGGTATTATAACTCAGTTGTTGTGAAACATTGTCATTATCAAGTTGCCTTGTAAAGTTCAAGATATCTTCTAGTTTCAATGGTTTCTTTTTAGGTGGTTCTAAGATGAGTGTGGGTTTGTTTTGAACTTGACGTTGATGTGAGGGTGAGTAAAGCATAAGTTGAGGTGTGATTGCATTAATGTATCTTTGTTTCAATTTTTCATGACAAGCCTTAGTGGATGAACCTTGTGAGATGAATTCCTCAAGGGCTTCATCTAACATAAAAGGAGATTGACATGATCAAATTAATATGGTTTCTCCAAGAGTTTCATCAAGTTTTTCTTGTTTCTTTTTATGTTTTTGGTTTTTTTTGTTTTTATTTTCTAATGATTGTAAAATTTAAACTAGTCTATCTAATAATGCAATGATGCTGAAAATGAAAGAAAAGTGTAGAAATATAACACTAACTTTAACTGAAATATGCAAGGAAATGATTTCCAAAATGTTAAACAATCTAACTAAATGACCAATATTTTGAATGCATAAATAAACTATTTCAGAAATTCAATTTTCATATCTGGAAATAGAAATATAAATGCAGAACAAAGAGCAAAAAGCACTAAAAATTTTGCTAAAAAATTCTATACAAGGACTCATTCACCCTAGGGTGAATGGGTCCTAGGTTAGGGTTTTTAAAATTTTATTTTTTTGATTATAAGCTTATCCTATGTGTTTTCTATTTATGATCTATAACAAAAAGTTTTGTAACAGATTTTTTCAGTTTTATGTCTCTAAATGCAAGTTAAATGAAGGCCAAATGATGAATTATGTGACAATTTTTAATTATGCAATATTAATCTAAATCTTAATTTAAATGATTGAATGACGATCTTAATGTAAGTACTATGCAAAATAAATTCATATCTAATGCAATTTTTCTTATTTTTGATGATTTTAAGTGATGCAAACATGAAAATCTAACTCAAATGTAATTTTCACTAATGCAAGATTAAAGAACCCTAAATGTAACACAACTAACAAAAATATAATACAAACTAGTGTAATACTTAGATCTAGGGTTGAAAGGACTCCAATTTTCAAAATTTGTTGTACAAGGTCGGCTTCACCAAAATGAAATAAAGAAAAATAGGGGGTTCCCAGGGTTTCCAAAAATGGAAAAGTGGATCCAAAGAGGAGAAAAGGGTTCTTATTCTCCAATTTAATTAGTAAATGAGATCCACACAATGAAATGACTATCAAACCTTAGTCAAATCAATTCAAAGTGTGAATCTACAAATTTCCCTTTTTTGCAAGGATGGGGGTCTAGGTCAAACAACACTTTGGGGAGAAAGATTAAAAATAGAAAATAAAATCCAAAATGCAATCTACAACTTGGATCTAATAGATTATGCATAAAATTGAAGGAACTAGCAAAGTTTCTAAACAATTTGAGAGGAATAAATGTTGTGCACCTTTCACAAGTTATTTTTGCAAGCTAAACAATGACTCATTCACCCTAGGGTGAATGGGTCCTGGAAGATTTTTTTGGAAAACTCTAAATCTGAGATTGAAGTCTAAGACCTGCAATTCTTCCTTGTAACTTTGTACCTCCACTCCCAGATCTGGATCTATACAAAATCTACAAAACAAAATTATTGTATGTTAGTGGATAGGGGTTTTCCTCAGTCAAACCCCAAGTTTGGTAGTTAAACCTTGATCAAAAACATAGATATGAAACATTAAATGTGTGTGCAATCCTAATCTTAATTGTGTCTAATATTAAGAAACAAATGATGCAAAGAAACCCTACTCAAGTGTGTTAGAATAGGATTCCTAAATAAACATGCACAATGATGAAGACCTACTTTGGGAGATCTCAAATCACCCTAATAAGTCACAAGATTGAAGATACCTTACTTTAGGAAGAAAGTAGAATTATAATAGAAGATTGAATCACTTAGGAAACAAGTCATTAGAATTAGTTCAATATCTTGTGCATCTCCCACAACCTAGAATCCATCATGATCCTCTATAGGCATCCATCATCACTCCTTGGGAAATGCTTGATCTTGATATAAAAATGAGCTTGAAGACCTACAAAAATAACTCAAATGTTGCTCCAAGACTTCACTTTTGAATGCTTGATTAACTTCTCCTTGCTCTTGAATATGAATGATTGATCTCATGTGAATTTTTCTGCCTTGTCTAGTGTAAAATGAATGTGAGACTTAGTTTTATAGGCTTCCTTTCTAATTTTCCAATTATCAAATCTCAAAAGCTGACATGTGAAATTTGAATTTGAGAGCTTGAAATGCCACCAAAAACATATTCAAAGTTGAGTTTAAAGCACTTAATGAGGACTTGTTCACCCATGGGTGAATGGATCTTGACCTAAAACTTTAGGACTCCACAAATGTTGGGGCATTAATTTAATCCATAGCATTTATTCAATGTGGGTTGTGGTGTTGGTAATTAAATAAAATTAATTAAAATAGGCATTGGGATACATAATAAAGGGTATTAGGGGCCTATTAATGAGGTTGTAAAATGCATTAATAAAAAGATCACCAAAATAGGTCCAAATAAGTGTGAAATTGTAATGTCTCATAGAAAGGGGTACAATTTTCTACACTAAATGTAGTAAACCAAGATGTTTTGGAGTGAATCCTTAAGGATTTGTAGTTTATCTACCAGGCTTAGGAGTTGTCCTTTCCAAACAACCAACTTCTTTTGAACCCTTTCTATGATATTATTCCAATATTTATTTGGAGTTTTTTTAGAGATAAGAGGGAGACCAAGATAGGTTGTCATAACAACAACAATTTGGAAACATATAATCCTCATAACTTTTTCCTTAATCGGCTTATTCAAATTTAAGAAATGAAGCATAATTTTATTGTAATTGATGTGTTGTCCTGAATCCCTAGAATAGTCCTCAAGAATAGACTTATAGTGTCCTTCCTCAACCACTAAAGCTTCCCCAAAAAGGATAGTGTCATACAAAAATTGTTGGTGAGAAGCTAGAGGTAAAGAAGAGGCAACTTTAACCCCTCTTTAGAAGGTTCCTTCCAAGAACTTCTACCACAATAATAAGTAGGTACAGAGAGAGAGGATCACCTTGTTTTATCCCTCTACCACAAGAGAAGTAACTCCTAGGGATTCCATTAACCATCAAAAAGCACTTTGGGGTAGTAACACATGCCTTAATCAACTTCAAAAATATTCCTTTGAACTCAAACTTCTAAAAAACAACCAAAAGAAAAGGCAAAGAAACTTTGTCATATACCTTAGAGATATCCAATTTTAAGGTCATGCCTAAATTTTTACTAGACTCCATTGAGTGGATATATTCATGAGTGGATAAGACAACATCTGGAATTTATCTTCCTTTGAAAAATCTTTTTTCATTATGTTAAATCAGTTTATAAAGGACACCTTTAAGCATGTTTACCATTATTTTAGAGACTCTGTAAACAATGTTACATAAGCTTATAGGTCTATAGTCTTGTAGGGAGGAAGCAAAATCATTCTTTGGAAGAAGAACTATAAAGGTAGAGTTTAACTAATTCAACAATATTCTTGATCTAAAAAATCCCTAGCAACATTTAGAAATTCTATGGAAATAATATCTCAAAAGTATTGAAAAAAGTAGGAGGAAACCCATGAAGTCCAGGAGCCTTATACACACCAAAGGATAACGCCATACTTTTGAATTCTTGCATCATATCCTAGTTAGTTAAAATTTTGTTAATAATATCAATGAGCTCTTCCAAACCATAGAATTAGGATTAAGAGTCAAGTAGAGTCCCTTTAAAGAAGGAAACAACAACAACAACAATGTCATTCTCCTTTGACAATATAGTACCATCTTTTTTAATGAGATATCTTATTATGTTTTTTCTTTTGTGTTTCATTATGGATTGATGGAATAATTTAGTATTTTTCTCCTTTAGTTAACCATTGGATCCTAGATCTCTATTTCCATAAATTTTCCTCCACCTTTGATAGCTTGGACCATTCACTATGTAATTTATTTTCTTTGGTACAAGTATCCATATCATTATTTCTTTCTTCCATTCTCCCTTGGATCTCCTTAAGGTTTGTAATAATGGTCTTCTTAGTGTGGAATATATTACCAAATGAAATCTTATTCCAACCTTTAACCTTTAACCTTTTCTTTTACCATAGCAAAGAATTTTCCACCAAATTTTAACCAAATCTTTAAATTTTGGGTGAGAATTCGACATAATTTCATACCTAAAAGGATAAGGACCCTCAGTTGCATCTTTATCCTAATTTAGAAGAATAATGTTATGATTTGAGCTCGTTCTAGGAAGAGAAGATAAAGAAAGTTTAGGGAGAATGTTCTAATTATTGATATCAAGAACCTATAATGTTTAACTTGAATATGATTATTTCCCTCTCTCCTATTAGACTGAGTAAACAAAGATACTTGTAACTCAATATCTATTAGCCCCACATAAGAAAGGAATCTCGTAAAATCCACTATACTATTAGAGAAATCATCCAAGCCTCCCATTTTTTAGAGGGAAACAATGGAGTGTTATAATCTCCACCAAGCATCCAACATTCCCTCTTACTACCAAAGATGAGAGAGGATAAGAAATCCCAAAGTTGAACCCTCACAGCCCTAAAATTGGGAGCATAAATATTTACGAGGTTCTATTTCTTAGAGGTATATAGATCTTCCATATTGGTCATCAAGTTGTTTCTACAGTGAAACCCTTTGACACCTTTGAATCTAGCAAGACTCCATAAAGTAGCCATCCCATTAAAATCCCCTTCCACATTAGTAACAAAATAATTTGTATAAGACCAAATATTTTTAACAATCTGGTCAAAAGTAGACTGTTGCATCTTGATTTCTTGGATGAGTACAATATCAATTATAAGATCAGCTAAACAACTCTTTATAAGATGCTACTTAAAATGATTATTCGACCCTCTAATATTCCATGACATAATCTTCATAACTAAATAATGAAGGAGTCAATACCACTCTGATATTGACTTTAGGAGGCAAAGACCTTTGGGTCCTCTCATTTCTTCTATTTTCTTTACCTTGAAAGGCTATCCATAGTTTTTTCTTTCTAAGAAGCTACATCCTTTGCAATATCTTGTGCTTGAGTTTCTCTTTTGGAAAGTCCACATTTTTTCTCCTCCAACATCTTTTTTCTTCTTTTTAAAATTTTCATTGACTTAAGTCCACTCCTCGTCCAAAGTACCTTTGAATAGATTCTTAGGAAGAGTTTGATCATTACTAGCACCAAATTTAAATATTGAGAGGGATTCTTGTATATCTTTACTATGGCCTCTAGGAAATCTATTGAAAGCTCCATCCTCCATATTAGATTCCTAGTTTGGGGCCATAAAGACTTTCTCTTGCTGAACTTCCTTTTTGTCAGAATTAATTTCTCCATCCTCTAGACACCCATTACTTATTGTGAGGGGAGATCCATTATATCCCTCCAACTCATTTTGTTTATGGAGTAAGCATAATATTTTGCACAACTAAACCGAGCCGCTTCAAATGAGCCCTTTCATTCTCTTTGTTCAAACCTTCCATACCTTTTTGAATAACTTCTTCCTTACTTTCCTTAACCTCTATTTCTATGGTCTTATCTTTTATTATTTTCATATCATTATCTATATTAGATTTATCATATTCCCTTTCCAAGATTTCCCCCATTTTCTTCCCTATCAAATCATTTTGTTTCGCATACCCATCCTTATTAGAAAATGTCAACTCTAAATCTTGGGACTTCAAATCTTCCTCCTTATGTTGTTGTCTATTTGCCATTTTAATTTTTTCCAAAGGTTGTCTATTATAGGCTACACTTAAATGCCCAAATCTCTTTTAGGTTTGACAAGATATTTTAGCATTTTCATATTCTATGGTTTGGTTTCATAGATGGAATCTTGATTTAAGAGTAATACTAGAGGGAAGGACCATATTGATAGCCACATTAACACAAATTCTTGCAAATACCAGCCTAGACTTCTATTTTGTAACTTTTTCAACAAAAATAAGGTTTCCAAAGGAGTTACCAATTCTTTGGAAGATATTGAAATTCCAAAATTATAGAGGGAGACTTGGAAGGCATGTCCAAGTAGGAGCCACTGAACTCAGATCAATGATGGGTCAAACCCTAGCTTCCATTTTCTTAAGGAGAGAAAATTCTTAAGGTTTTTATCAAAATCCCATGGACTAAAAATACACACATTAATCAAATCTTCATAAACCATAAAGCTAAAAAGAAATAGGACATTGTTCATTACACTTATACTAACACTACCCTTGATCTTCTAGACTACTTCTGCCCAGTTCCTAACTTGATCAATGTTGGAACGAAAGGCAAGAAGCTTACCAAAAAGGGAGAGTTGAAGTCCAACAATTGCTTCATCCATTAGATCATGTTAGGTACAATAACCTCCAACCATTCCACTAAACATGAAGTCATCAACGGATCCAAAACCCTACATTTATTTGCGGATGGATATCTAGCACCCATGTATTTATCAACATAAGAGGTGGGGTCATCTTCCAAGAAGAAGGAATCATGAGAAAGTGGTGGGACATTGGGTCCTTCATATTCCAACCAAGAATCTTTGTAGAAGATGATTCCATGGGCCCATTTTTATTGATCTTAGTTGATATAGAAGCAACCAATTTGGATGGGGCAGCCCACAGGCCCCCCCACTTGCAAGTGTCATAGCCAAAACCTTGAATGAAGTAGAAAAATTTGAAATTATAGAGTGCAGGCTTGAAATGTTAAGCCTATTCCATTGTTGCACTCCATTTTTAGATCTAATTTTCAATAAGGACCTACTTCCCTTATCATCTCTCTTCTTAAAAATTATTTAATTTCATAATATATTTGGATTACAACATAATAAAACATGAGAGAAAAAATAGAATAGTTGAAAAATATTTTACCACATATACTTTCTCCTTCTAACTAGGCACTTTGAAATTCTATGTTAGTTTGAATAGATAATTTACCTAACTAGTTAATTAGTGGATCCTATTTACATATTAATTACACTTAGGTCCTAGAAATATTTCTAGAAGTCTTAGTTGTCTAGATAAGATCTTATCATATCTTATCTTTTTAACTTTTATTTAATTCTAGGTTCCTAGGTCATTTACTAATGACACATGTCACTTAATTTTTTGGATTATGTAGTTCATCACACCTTGTCTATATAGGAAAGGTCATTGTAAACTTTTATAATATACCTCATCATCATATTTGATAGATCTTAATATCAAGAAATATAATTTCTTTCATACTCTCTTGTAGAAGGTTTTCATTGTTTTTGTAGGTGGTCCTGGGTATTGAGCTAATATTTAGCTCCTAGATGGTATCAAAGCCATAGCCATAAAAATTCCTTCTTAGATTTGAGGGTAGAGCTATTTTCAAATGCAATATCTTAGTGGATTTAGTAAAGTTGAGTATTCTCTTCTCTTGCACCATATGGTGATCTAGATCATCAAAAAAACTTGAAAAAATACCATATTTGGGCTTTCTTTTTTGCAGTTTTGTATTAAAGGTTCATTTTGAAGAATTTGGGTCAAAATAGACCCTTCCATAGAATCCAAAAAGCCCAAAAACCACCTTTTTCATATAAAATAATTCATATTTTGAAGATTTTTTTGAAATATATTTTTTTAATTAGGTGACTATCTTAATTTGATGGCTAAAAGACTATCATAGAGGACTGTGTTAAATTTGATAGTTAAATGAACATCATACCATTGCTTATCCCATTCTGATAGCTTGTGGTCACATGGTGCAACCACCCACCAACCTTAGGGGCTTAATTTTAGCTCCTCACACCTTAATTGGGTAGTTTTTTAAAAATGTAATAACTTTTGAATCAAGTATCAAATTTTGGTGAACAAGATATCTTAGAAAGCTAGTTTTGAGTACTTTACAATGATGCATGTATTATTATAATATTTTATTCTTGAAATATTTTATTGTTGTTTGAAGTCAAATCTTCCATTTGGACCTTTGAGCTCATAAATTTTTACTTGGATCTTTATTTTTTGTGATTTTTGCGGCATCAAAAATGTATTAAAGAACTCTATTATTGTGAATGTGCACTTTTTCTAGATTCATCCCCAAGTATTATTTATTCAAATTTTGGCATATTTTCATTATGGTTAATTACTTGGACATCCTAACTTCTAGAGAGATTTTATCTTTCTAGGAAGGCTTCATTTGCAGTAGACATCATGTTTGGGGATTTCTAATTGTTGTTGAAGGTTTTTTTCTTTGTAATTTTGGAGATTACTCAATTCATTATTGTATTTTCATTTCATCCTTCTTTGATCATATTAAAAAGGAGAATCTATAAACAATAGAGAGATGACATCATAAAAAATATTCGTTGGCTTCATATTTTGTCACATTTGTATGGTTTAGTTCCCCTTTTGGTAATGATAGTAATAAATTTTCTTGGAATTGCAAAAGGGGTCATATTCTAGGAGTTATTTATATGCATTTTGATGATATTTTGAATTTTATTGTTCATTTTGAGTGTCCTCATGCTCTTTGGACTAAAATTTGGGAGATATATGGAGATCTTGATACTCAACCATTCCTAGATGATCATGTTTCAGATTGCCTTGTGCCTCTTCATTTTTCAGATAGGATACCCTATGAATATGATATTATTCAAGAGTTTGAGTATTTGGAGTACTTTGAATCTTCAAATAAGGATTACAAGGTTTCTTTAGATTATCCTTCTTCTCCTTTAGAGACAGTCATTGATTCTTCACCTTCGTTGATTCCTTGTTCAAATTCATTGATTGAGGCTCTCATCATTCTTGTTCAACAAGAACATTCATCTTCTATTGGTGATTCATTGATAGCCTCTAATGATTCATTCCAATAGGTATATCATTGTCTTCTTAATTGGGATTCATTTTTATTGAACATTGCATCTTTGTTTTTGGAGTCTCACATTTCAAATTTGGAGGAAAATTTTTGAGGGGTTATCTCTCCTCTTTGATGATAGTCATTGAGCTACTACTATAAAACAATATTTTTCTTTGGAGATTTTTTAACATCAGTTTTCACATAGTCCTAGTTTGTCACCTTTTTTGATTGGGCATGTACCTGATGTGATTGTGGCATCTTCTTCTTAATGAGCATATTTCAGATAAATCATCATACATTTTTATGCTTCTTTCTTTCAATTCCTATCCAAAATGGGAAGCATTCCTACATTTTTACTTGGTTTTGCTTCTTCTAAAAGTGAGACAAGTTGTTTTTTGACATTGGATCATGTTTTTTCTTCAGGCTCACTATTTTTGTAGAAGATTATACATTTTGGGGTGGCTACATAGTCTCTCTCTTTCCCTCTTATGGAGGGGTCATTGATCGCATATTCATGATGGATGTATCGCATATTCATGATGGATGTAGTACTTGGGGGTATCATTGAGTCCTCTATTCATAATCTTTGTTTTTATCCCTTCTCTCTTTTGGAGAGGGGATTTTCCCATGTGGTTTTTCTCCTTTTCTTCATTTGTGAGAGATTGCATTTGTAAATGGGTATCTAAAATGACATTGTATCTATGACCCATCTTTGTATCATTTTCATAGTAATTTATTCTCCCTAAGTTGCACTCAATGGGGAGTGTTGGTGTAAATAGGTAATTTACCTAGCTAGTTAATTAGTGAGTCCTATTTACATGTTAAGTCTAGTTAGGTCCTAGGCATATTTCTAGAAGTTTTAGTTATGTAGATAAGATATTATCCTATCTTAATTTTGAAATTTTATTTAATTCTAGGTTCCTAGGCCATTTAATATTTTTCATTAGGTAGTTCATCACACCTTGTATATATAAGCAAGGCCATTATACACTTTTATAATATACCTCATCATCATATTTGATAGATCTTAATATCAAGCAAGCTCATTTCTTGCCTAGTCTCTTGTGGAAGGTTTTCATTATTTTGTAGGTGGTCTTGGGTATTGAGCTAATGTTTATCTCCTAATTTCTATTCCAAACACTTACATAATAACAAGTAATCCTTCAATCATTGATAGAAAAATCACCACCTCTCAAAGAGGATTGAGTTTCAACAAATTATCTCTTCTTGAGAGCTAAAATATTTTTTTGAGTTTGATTCACTAGTGGAACCAAATTCTTCAAGATAAAAATAGGAGGATAATCCTTGATAGTGCTATTATTAGTGTGTAAGTTTGTGGGTAATCAACCTACCCAAATAAACAACACAACTAAAAACTATACAATAAAACTAGCTATCTCTTTATTAACTATGTTATAAAGGTTTTTAAAATAAAGACCACATTATCTTCTCAATAATGACACCAAAAATTTAGGTCCCAAAATTGAATGTTATAATCCTAGAGATTTTCATTACTTGTAAGGCTAGGGGGTATCACCAAGAAGGTAAAGAGAGGATCATTTGTAGAATTATGATGGTTAAAGGATAAATATGAGAGTGGGTAAACTCTCCCAATCTTTGGGATCAACTTAAATCTAGAAGGGTATTCCTATAGGTCACTTAAAAAAGTTATCATATTAGTTCAAAATGGTTGATCAATATGTTACACAAAAAATATACCTAGTTATGCCCTTAACCCCTAAAATTTATCACTAGTTTAAGACAACGCTAGTTTTAGTAGACCTTAATAGTTGATTCTATACCTTGCCTAATATGCATTCAAATAATGACAATTAACAATTCATTAAATTTTATCTCTTTTAATAAATTTTACATGCAACAATATATACACATGTTGTGCATGAGTCACTAAACATTTTATAGTTTCATTCCACTTCACATTAATCCTTGGTTACAATACCAAATCATGAACAGCAAATAAATTTTATACTTCTATTTTATAATATTTGGTAAAAAAAATAATTTTTAAATGAATGTGAAAGGTTGAGATCTTTACAGGCCAATTCCTTATTAGATAGTAGGATTTTCTCTAATAATTTCAAGTAAAAATAAATAAGGAGCATCAAACATATCACATAAATAGAGATTTCTACTCAATAATCCTTTTTTGAATTCATAATTATTTATCTATAACATGTAAAATATAATTACACATAACAATATGTAATAGATTAAATTCTACAACATTTTCTAATACCCATAATAGTTGTGCACCAAAAAAATATAACGGAAGAATGATTAAAAGTAGAGTGTGTGACACATCTAAAAACCCTAAAACCCTCTAAAATATTAATGCCTAGCCAAGGATAGAACTATTACAAGAATATGTTATGGTAGTTACCTTTCTACAACTTAGAAAGTATCTTTAATGGTGGACCCACTATCAGTATTTGAAACCGTAAGTAGTTCTACATAATACAATGAAAACCCAAAGTGACCAACCCTTAAAAATAAGAAAAAATGCAAATGTATAGATATTTGGCATTAAAAATTAGGAAAGATTGAGGAAATTTGACATAGGAGCTTTGAAATGAGTCACTCAAACCATCACTATCACTATCTTTAATTCTTGCACATGAGAGCAACATTATCGAGATTTGTAAGGAAACTCAAATGGTAAAAAAATATTTATCATTTTATTTTTATTACTTTGCGCAATGATGGAAAGGAATTTTGAGTGTGCAAAACCAAGATGAATATGAAAAATCCACTATGAATCATTTTGAACATGGCATTAAAGGCATCAAGTTCTAAAACCCTAGAAACCACATTAACTGGGGCACTTTATTTTACACTTAATTCTTCTTGAATTCATATGTGCAAAAAAAAAATCTTATGGAGGTCATTTTAATCACATCGAGAAATTATAGAGGTCATCACTAAGCATTAATGGAAAACATGAGATATTACCATCAGCATTTATTCAAATGATGTAAAAATTATAATCCATGTAATGATTCAACCCCTTGCATTAATTTTTACATAGCTATAGAATTTATTCTCATCTACTCTATGAGATTAGGGCACAAAATAATCATTTGAAAGATTGTGGGTAGGTGCAAGGAAAATTAATCAATAAACAAAACTCTAATAGATTTCTATTTTTTTGCCATTAAAAAACTACTTTAAAATTGTGTCAAAACCAAGTGGAAAGGTTTTTGGGTGGTGAAATGATTTTTTTTTAGTTTTAAGCAATTTTTCTATGTTAGAACATTTTTTAGAACCCATGTGAACTTTTGGGCCACTCTAGTGAGTTGGTAGGAAGTTGACAAAAAACTAGCAGGAGTTTTGAACTATTGGGGGTCATGGAAAATCTATACTTTAAACACTTGGTCAAGACATTAGGAGTTAGGGGATTGAGGAAGTTTGAAGGTCCAACTCCAATAAGAAAATATAGTTTAGATTCTTGGAATTAGAGTTTAGGAACACCTCATCACAAGTACCAACATGAATTGGATGGAATTTGGGGAAGGAAAAGTTTGATGGGAAGATATGTATAAATAAAAATAATAGATTTTAGGTGCAAGGCATGAAGGTAGAGTGAAGTTTAAAATTATAAAAAAAATAAAGTGATGAAGGAGCATCCAAGGGTAATAGCAATCTTGCATCACCAAAAATATTGTTTCTTATTTTTGTTATTTTCAATAAGGGCTAATGTGTGGGGAATTAATTATTATAATTTCCAATATTGTAATTTTCCCCTCTGGTAATTTGTAATTGTAATTTTGGAGGTGACTTTAATTTGGTAAATATTTTGAGAGAAACTCATAGGAATATTCTAGCCTAGATGTCTATTTCAAGGTGGGGACCACTCATCAATGCACATCCTTGCATGTTGATACATGTTCTTTCATGAAGTCATCAGAGAATAATTAAGTACACCAGATTGACCAAATTTGATTGGCCATGAGTTAGGTTCCCATGTGAAGGCTATGTGAGAATTGAGTAATTTTTATTATTTTATGATTTATTCTCCAAATGAGGCGTGGGTTTTCCAAGGAGGTTTTTTGCTTATGGTTTTGGAAAACCATAGTGGTTTTTCTCATTCACAAGTCTATATATTCAAGCCTTGTCATTTGGGAAGATGGATTTGGGAGTTTTTGTAGGTGATATGGGGAGATGTTGTCAAATTGAAGAGAGGATTTGAAGGCTCCATTGTTACAAATTTCTATTTTCATAGAAGCCCATGTTTAAGGGAGCTAGTGAGATCCACATTTTGGGAGATAGTGATTAGCTAGTGAAGTCCATGCGAAGGGAGCTTGAGAGCTTCAAAAGAAGAAGGGTTGAAATAGATCAAGAAGAAATTTTTGTTGCAAGTTAGAAGGTGTACTACAACAACAATAATATTGGTGATTTCATGGTTTTATTGCAATAGTGATTTCTAATGAAGATTGTAGGCTGAAGGAGCTAGAATCGGGTGAAAGGGGAGAGATTAAGTCAAACCTTTTTGTATTTGACTTTTGTTGTCATTTTTCAGTCTCATATCAGATTTGTAATGTTTTTCATTAGCCCATATGGTTGCAAAAACAAATTATTTTATATTTCCTTTTTATTATTTAATTTCATGGGATTTTGTATGAGAAACTAAGACACTTCTTGCAGATTTTTGGTGTCATTTCAAGTAATTACTGAGTGGCATTTATGTTGTAGTGAATTTGTGAATGAAGGTTGATTCCATCCTACATTAGTGGTATCAAAGCTAGAGATTCTGAGCATATAGGTAGAGTACCAAATGTAAGGAAGCCTATGCTAGAACTTATAGGTGGAGAATGAAGTTAGAGGATTAGAGTGTGTAGATAGATCATCGAATGTGAGGCACTCTATACTAAATAGGATGAGATGGGTCATGAGGAGGCCCGTGATAATTTTGCTATGGTAACAATATTGGGAAGAAGAGGAAAATAGGAAGCACCGTGAAGAATTTGAAAAGCTCCATGATGAAGTAAATGTATTGGAGAAGAAGATTAAAGAGTAAGTGAGAATGTGGGAAGAGAGATATGGGGAGAATTTTCTCTTGAAAGAGGACAGCAAAAGGAAGAGAAAAAAGAAAGGGTGTTGTATCCCTTTAGTAGGGGTTCAATGTAAGGAAAAATTTGTGGGGGAAGCCCACACAAATGGAGAAGATAATGAGGTGAAAGTTTCAACGATAGCATGTCAATGGAGTGCATTATGTGAAATGGATGAAGAAGGTTTACAATCAAAAAATTGTAAATATGGATGATCCTAAATTTGATGAGTGGGTTGGTGAAGAAGAGGAAGATCTCTTGTTGAAAGAAGAGATGGAAATAATCAACAAGTTTTTAGAAGGATAATTGATGGACAAACACAATGAGGAGTTTGCAAAACTTGTCATTGGAGGTGAGAAGATGCATGTTGTAGTGAAGAATGAGAAAAAACATGTTGGAACAACAAACAAGAATGAGTTAAATTTTAATTTTGAATTTAGTTGTGATGATTCTAAACTTTCTTTAGTGAAAGTAGAAGTGGACGTCAAGCAAGAAGAGGGAATGCAAATGGAATTTTTTAATTTCCATGGAGTAGTAATTACAAATTTGTATAAGGACACAATATATTTTGATTGTTGTTTGGATAATACATATTTTCATGTAGAAGTTGTAGAGGATGTTGTAGGTGAAACTTGGTGGAGGTGGTCAGTTTGTGGTTGGATTGATCCCACGAAAGAGGAGAGAAGAGAAGTCAGTAATTGGAAGAGGAGAGGAGAGAGCCATTGGTAGTGGAGTAAGGTTCATGATGGACATGAGTCCACAAGAGGAAGGAAGAAGAGGATGCAAATTTGTTGGAGGTAGATGGTGAGCATTCCGGCAAAGTGTTGGAAAAGAAGAAGAAAGAAAAATTTTGAGGGTACAATCTCAGCATAGGAGTATGTTGTAAGTTTCTTGCAACTTGAAAGAGTAGTTCTACTACTCAACTACATTTTATGACCATGTGCTCACAAACTTCCTACTCGACGTGTCTGATGTAGGAGCATCCAAGTGTACTAGAAATATTGCATCACAAACAATATTGTTTCTTATTTTTGTTATTTTCAATAAGGGCTAATGTGTGGGGAATTAATTATTTTAATTTCCAAATGTCATAATTTTCTGCTATAGTAAATTGTAATTGTAATTTTGGAGGTGAATTTAATTTGGTAAATGTTTCTAGAGCAACCTAGAGGAATATTCTATCCTAAGCATCCATTTCAAGGTGGGGACAACTCATCAATGCACGTCCTTACATGTTGATTTACATGATTTCCATGTTGGGGCACCCAAGTTTGCATGTTGATGAATGTTCTTTCATGGAACCGTCAGAGTTGTTTAAGGATAATGAAGTACACCATATTGACAAAATTTGATTGGCCATGAGTTAAGTTCCCATGTGAGCATTAAGTAATTTTTATTATTTTATGATTTATTCTCCAACTGGGGTGCGGGTTTTCCAAGGAGGTATTTTTCTTGTGGTTTTGGAAAACCACAGTGATTTTTTTCATTCACAAATTTATATATTCAGGCCTTGTCATTTGGGAAGATGGCTTTGGGAGTTTTTGTAGGTGAGATGGAGGGATTTTTTTGGATTGAAGAGAGGATTAGAAGGCTCCATTGTTGCAGATTTCTATTTTCATAAAATCCCATGTTTAAGGGAGCTAGTGAGCTCCACCTTTTGGGAGATAGTGAACTAGTGAAGTCCATGTGAAGGAAGCCTGAGAGCTTCAAAATAAGGGTTGAAAGAGACCAATAAGAAATTTTTGTTGCAGGTTTGAAGGTGTACTACAACACCAAGAAGATTGGTGATTTCATGGTTTGATTGTAGCAATGATTTCTAATGAAGATTGCAGGCTAAAGGAGCTAAAATTGGGTGAAAGAAGAGAGATTGAGTGAAACATTTTTTTATTTTATTTTTCTATCATGTTTCAATCTCATATCAAATTTGTAAATTTTTTCATTGGCCCAATGGCTACAAAGCAATTAAATTTCATATTTTCCTTGTTATTATGTAATTTCATGAGATTTTGTATGAGAAACTAAGACACTTCTTGTATATTTTTAGTGTCATTTCAAGTAGTTACTGAGTAGCATGTAAGTTGTAGTGAATTTATGAATGAATGTTGATTCCCTTCTATATCATAAAGTAAAATCACACCATTTAACCCTAGGGGAAACACATGCTAGGATAACCAAGTTTGACATTCCAATAAGGAATAACAAGAAGTGCAGGCAAATTGAAAGTTATGCCTAGTAGGGAAACTTTGAAATCTTAAGCTTTTTCATAGACTTATACAGTTTAAACCTTAAACTAAACACTTAGATATCTCTTGTATTTTTGGAAACAACAACACATTATAGACACATGAAGAATGGATAAAGACCACACTAGGAAAATTTAACAACTTAGATCTCACATAAAAAATTCTTAGATGGGTTAGTAAAGGTAGTAAAAATAGGGTCAAGACACACAAAGGGGAAGGAATTGAGAAAAAATTGACATTGCAAGATTGAGTCCCAACAATAATAAAAATACTATTTCCCCGCATTTTTATACCCTTTCAACATGTTCTCAATATGGGTCTAGCATGTCATTACTACCTAAACATAATATTCCATCTTTTGAATTCAAGTCCATTTCTATGTTTTTATGAAAATTGAAATCACAATTCTCACATAACATGGACCTTATTACCATAGTTATCCATGAATGTTTTTAGAGAAATTATGACTTGTAATATGTGCAATAGCCATAGTTCTATATTTTTATATATAATAATATTAGTAACCTAATGATAGGCCTATAATAATATAACCAATAAATATTCCTTTTCATAATACTTTAGGGTTTAAAATTTAAAATAAATAGATCACAAAATAGGAAGAGATTCATAAATGTGAACTCATGAAATGACAACACTTATAGTTGGGTGAATATCTAGATATTATTTTCTCATATACAATCATGGTAGTGTGACACACATTACTAAATCTATATATGAGTAAGTATACATAGTCCAAAATAATAAAAAACTAGCCAAAATCAATTAGGACAATTAATCAAATATCAATGAACAACATACAACATTTAGATTGAATCATTCTATAAATTATACACCATGCCAATAAGGAAATTGATAATATATCAAGTTCTCATTTCTATGGATTACTTTTGTATACCCTACTTTATCATCAACTAATCCCTCCTCTTGTACTTAAAAATATCAAGTGACATCAATAGTACAAGTTCACATAAAAATAATAATTATCAAGTATAGAATATAAATTGCATATACATAATGTAATGCCATAGAATCTGTATAAAAAATTTATATTTCATATTTTAACATAATGTCTAAAAATAATATATAAACATCATATTTTTATCACATCCCAACCAAGAGAATAGAAAAAAAATATTATATCTCATCTCCATTGTTCAAGTACATCAAAAATAAAATTGTATCACAATAACTAGAATAATCACAGCAAACCAAAATTAGAAGCTAAAAATATGGATAGTGTTATATGCACATGACAACTGAGGGGGGGTGAATCAGTTGTATACTTAAAAAAATTCAAACCCTTAATGTCTTTTTAAACCCTTATTAACCATTAAACCCTTATCATGCATTAGCAAAATGTAAACATATGGAATGGTCATGTAAACACATCAAACACATAAGAACACCAAATTTACGTGGAAAACCCAAGAAGGGAAAAACCATAGTGAGGATTAGCACATATATATAAATTGTAACACTAAATACAAGAAGGGTCATTGCCAAGGGATTTTTGTCCAAAAATAGAAGAAATACTCATTGTCGGGTGGCTCAATTCCAAGAAATTAGATAGAAGAAGAAGAAGACTGTTAAAAAGAGATTCACTATCTCAAGACAACAAGAGAAATCCACCATTGAAAATTTATGCCATCCACAACCTTTGACTCACTACCTCCAACAACTTCAAGCACACTATAAATGTAGATCCTTTTGCTCATTGCATTGGAGTCATAAGAATTATGATCACACTCAAATCACCACATTTAATCAAATTTGCATCTTTCACACCCACCTACAGATCCACACTCAATTCACCTTGCTTATATACCATCCTTGACCTAGAAAATCCCAATTAGGTCAGACTTAATGAAACATATGCACCTAAAATGTGCAACGCCAAAATAGGTTGGCACCAAACACCTCCATGGTGGAAAGAAGTGAAGGATGACCACACCAAGGGTTAACTAGGACCCAAATCCACATCACCACACTACACAATACATTCACAATCCATGAGGTAGCTCCACAAATAGTGCTAGCACACCAGGTTAGCCAAACCTAAACTAACACTACAAGCGACCACATACACACTTCTCTAGGTCACGCAGGCCATACAAAAACACTTCACAACATCCAAAAAACATCTCAAAACATTCCAACATCATCAGAATGTTCTGAAACTCTACCACAACCACCTAAAACTGAGAACACCGTTATTATGTGCAACTAGACACACTGCCACATAACACAACTCACTCACCAACCTTGTGAAACACCTCAACACCTAAAACCTCAAGGAAAGTAAGTTACAAACAACATAAGCTCATTCCCAAATCTGCAAGAGAAGAAACCTTACTGTGGAGAAATACGAAGTGATCTCATTTCTCCTAGATAACCTTCTACACAAATAGAAAAACTATCAAACACAACTTTCACTTCAAAATGATCCAGAACCTGAAACTCTAGATATAGAACCTTTGAACACCTCTGAACATCATATCCCAACCACATAGGCATATCTTCAACCATGAAGAAATGTGTAGCACAACAATGAATAGACCTCTGACACACTACATACTCTTTTATTCAAATTTTCTCAAAAGCACTTGGAAACGAAGTGAACTTACTGCAATTAAAACTCTTATACATCAATACATCAATGGCAACACTGATGGCAACATCACGACACCTTCTTATCCACTCACAACACATCCATACTAATACAAGCACTTGACAACAATCTCCCCAACTATGACAACACCAACATCATCCCAACAACTCCAGCACACAATCTCCTTACAATTTACATCAATGGCCAACACCATCAAATGTTTACATCAATGAAAACACTAGCATCATACTTGCAACAATCTCCCCCTTTTTCATTGATGAAAACATTAACTCTCTAAAAAACCATCAACAACAAAATAAACCAACAACAACTTTGCAACAAGCAACACTCCCCTAATTGGGGAATCTCTTCTCCCTTTACCTTTGTTTCACAGACTTCTTCTCCCTCTACCTGAGGAGTTCTTCATGCTCTCAATAGTTTGAATCCTGAACACTATCCCGCTATGGTATTGATACCATATTCACTTTTTCACTATTCAACCAACTCTCTCCCAAACAACTTTAGCTTTCTCTCCAACTTTCTCCCCCTTTGACATCAATTCTTTCCTTGTGTTTTTCAGAATTTTCTCTCCCCCCTTTGAAATCAATAGAAAAGGGCCATAGACTCATCCAACCCATTTTCCTACATTGAACTCTTTTGCTCTCCCCCTTTGACAAGATTCAAATGGAAACACCTAAAACTTTCACATATTATTTGCATATAAATTTTATTTCTTGTTCTCCCTCTTTGGAATTTGCATACACCATTTCAGACACCACTTTCAACACCAAAAAGCAACTACACTTCTCTCTTCACTACACTCACTTTTCTGCACTCTCCCCCTTAGGGGCACAAAATATGCTCCATCTGATTGCACCATCCAACAACCCTACTACCTACTCCCCCAGAGAGGTAGCTTCCAACATCAATCTAGAACCAAGATTGTATATTGAAATGCCTACCTAGATAGATGCACCAACCTATGCATCTAGTTAAAAGGAGGGGAAATAACCCTTAACTTCTCTCAAAGATACTCAAAAGTATCTTTTAGAAGAGCCTTTATAAAAATATCTACAACTTGATCCTTTGTAGGAACATACTCCAACCTCACCTCATTCTCTGCAACCTTCTCTCTTAGAAAGTGATACCAAATAGAGATATATTTTGTTCTTGAATGCATTACCAAGTTCTTTGAGATATTCATTTCACTTGTATTATCACATAAGATAGAAATAGGTTCATCATATGATACTATGATACACTTTAATGTTTAGCTCATCCATAACACCTGTGCGCAACAAGATGCTACTAAAATATACTCTACCTATGTAGTAGACAATGACACTGAATATTTCTTCTTACTCAACTATAAAACCAATCTACTTCCAAGAAAGAAAGCACCACCACTTGTACTTCTTCTTTCATTTGTATATCCTTGTCATAACCCAATTTTATTGCATATTAATTATAATATGGTAAATTGAAATATTGAAGAAATTCAATTTGTTGAATGGAAAGTTTGGAAATTTTGAAATAGATTGAAAGAAGTTGACTGATGTTGACTATATGATCTTTTAAAATTATTTTATATGTTATCAAGAATTGAACGTTACTTATGAATTTTTCAAGTGCAAGTGTGTGCAGTTGTAGGGTGACAAGTTGAAGGACAAAAACATGGTTGAAGTAGGTTTGTTTAGTTGGATCGAACGGTAAGCTCGATGGAATCTGGGTGCACACACCACAAAATGGTGTGATATTTGCATTTGAAAATTCATATAAGAATTATATTAAGCTGAATGAAATGACTCGATGATTGAAAATGTGCTATTTTGAAAGAGATATCAATTGGAACCGACAGAAAACTGGTGTGCAATGAAGCTTTTTGGGAAAAATCTAAAAGGGAATTCCTGGTTGTAGAGGTGATTAGTGATTTTTCCTTCAATAACATTTCTTTTCATTGTTTTTACAGTTTCATCATTATTTCCATGCATCAACCGATTTGTTGCATTGTTGATTTTATTGATTGAAAGTAGCTAGACCATCGAACTCTTATGAAAACTATAGGAGTAAACTTGTATTATCTATGGCTTTGTTGTTACTTTCTCTACACTCTAATTCACTTGGGCTTGTAGATCCTATGGCTTGGAAGATTCGACCATGTATACTACCTTGTAAGATTTGATACCACCAACCTTGTGTTTCGACTTGATGTATGTTTTTAATTGTTAATCCCATCACAAGCTATCAGGGAAACTCGATATGACTATGAATGGAGTGATGTAAATTATGTATTGACATCACCTTTTATGGGGTAGGCTGAAGCCATCATAGAAATATTTAGATGTAAATATATCTTTCTTATTATTGTTTCTCTGATGGATGCCCATTTAGGCCAATGCCATCACCCTCTGTCTAGAATTGAAGGTAACTCAAATGCCTTTGTTTTGCCTCATTGTCGAGGGCGATAGTAGGCTCATATTGCATAGTTCTATATACAAGGTTTTGTTACTTTTTGTAGATTTATGATACCCAGTTTATGTCACCAAGTCCATTTGAGATAAACGTTGAACCATGAAATTCATTCCTTAAACTTATTTGCATGTGTAGAATAGTGAACCATCGCTCCATGGGAACAAGAACCATATCATCCATGGAAGCGATTACACCCGAGCTGAGGGTGGGTGTTATGGCTTCACCCACAACCACCCTATTATTTTAGGAACTAGTCAATGGTTGTGGGTCATTTTAGAATGATAGATATATAATATATGTAAATTATGAATGAGGGTTTTAACCCAAACCTAGTTAAGATTCATCTCATGGATTCAATCATTTTATCATTGTTGATTAACGGTTAGCATGCCAACCAGTAACTTTAAGTTTATTTCAAAAGTTGATAACAACTTCATTTTACTTATTTCTTACATGAAATTTTATATACAAATGTTTAAAATAATTAAGCTTGGAAAACGAGGCAATGCAACTTGAAGTTACAACCATAAACCATTATAAACAACATTTTTTTGTCATAAATTGTAACTGTTTAGCTTGAAATAGTATTGTATCATTGTAAATAGAGAATGTTCAGTTGGAAATGACATTGTTTTGTCATAAACTGTATCTGTTTAGCTTAAAAAACATTGTATTATTGTAAATAGTGAATGTTCTATTGTAAACAATATTAATTTTTCATAAAATATAACTATTTAGCTAGAAACATCATTTTAATATTGTAAACATTGAATTTTTTTTTGTAAACAACATCATTTTATCATAAACTGAACTGTTTAGTTGGAAACATCATTGTATTATTGTAAATAGTGAATATTCCATTGTAAACAACATTGTTATGTTGTAAAAGTGTATGTG
Organism: Sequoia sempervirens; assembly: GCA_007258455.2. NCBI lineage: Eukaryota > Viridiplantae > Streptophyta > Pinopsida > Cupressales > Cupressaceae > Sequoia > Sequoia sempervirens. The sequence goes on from VDFB02353493.1 coordinate 126,708,166, forward strand.
TAGTCGAAAACAGTCTTGGTCATTAAATTGTTTAGTTGAAACAACATTGATTAGTTGTAAACTATGAACATTCTACATGAAACATTTGTTTTGTAACTGTTTAGTTGAAAAAAGTATTGTTATGTTAAAAAAATGAATGTTCATATGTAAACAACAATGTTGGAATATCACAGCTTGTGTAAATATAAAAGAAGCAATAGTATGTGAGAAACTATTAATACAGATTTATTTTGTATTCCTTAATTTCATGAAATTCTAACAAAAGAAATATCAAATGGGATGATATTAAATGATTGCAATCTGATTTAATGGTTTATTTCAAAATGTATGCACAAACCAATAACTTAAGTAGGCACATATATGTGTATGCACATAAACTTTGTTTATGTACATACACATACTTGTGACATACCTTCTTTTTTTTTACTTAATTCATTTTTAAATGTATAATTATTTATGCTGAAATTAAACATGGATCATGTGAATGATATATGATAGAATAATGTAATGTACAGTTCCATTTGAATCATGAATTTGATTTTTGTTTAGTGAGGAAATTAGTAATCTATTTTTCCTTTTTCATAGACATATGTGAGAAGAATATTCTTTTACTTGAATAGAACAATGATACCTAAGTAGACTAGAGCACCTTAGGGTAGTTGTTGCTAGAGGGTAGATAGCTATTATGAAATGTTGTATTGTAGAAAGTTACCTTCCACGAAAAGTGTTGAAATGGAGTTTAGAGAGTATAGGTTTGCTTTACCAGAACCTATTGTTTATTGTTGCAACATAGTTTGTATGCTTGGCTAAGCAATATAGTTCATTTAATATGTATGAACTTTGTGATATCACTCTCTACCATTCCTAGCATAGATCTTGCATTTTCTTTTCTAACTTGTAGATAGAAATTGCATGTTGATGTATGGGCACACACCGGATTCCACCTTGTAGATTGTTCTCTTGCTAAACTTTTCATGCAGGGTCGAGTATTCTTCAAGTTGGAAGAATTCTAGGGAAGCATAAGCTTCATGGTTGGGCGGTAAAGCGCTTCAACCATGTTCTCATCCACTAGTGGAGGCGAGCGTCAAAAGGAACTTTATATGTACACAAGACTATTTTGTCTATGATGTAACCTTGATGTAATACTTGATGTACTTGATGTAAAGTTGTACAATGTAATAACTTTGGGGCCTTATGAGCCAAGTCAAACCTAATATTGTAATTTGACTTTTGAATTGAATATACAAATCTTTGACTCATTTTAAATGGACATGTGTTGCTATGATTGACTATAGCTACTTAGTTATGTCTTTTTAATTTGAATATATTCATGTGTCATTTACAATAATATTAATTAAGTAATAATTTCGGATGGGTTATTACAATTTTGGATTTGATTGGAACCTTGGCTTCAAGATGGATTATTTTTATTTTTGAGTTGTAACCTTAGGAATTTTGGACCTTTCAAACATGTGTTTCAAGACATTGTTTTATTTTTTCTTGAGCTTGATTTGGAATAATTTTTGGGTTTCCAAAGGTTTCTCACACATAATAAGAGATAGAAAAAATGCCAACAACCTAACTACTCAATTGGAGTGTTTAATTTTGTGAGCCCACAACTATACCTAGAATTGGTTGTACCTCATTTTCTTAGGGAACTAACCACTTTTGATCCTCAAGATTTCCTTAAGGCATGAGAAGAGAGGTTAAATGACTTATTATCCTATTTCCAAAGGTAAAATATGATTAAATTCCAAAGTTAACCTCTTGCAAGTGCATCACAAAGACTAAATGGTTGAAAGGTTCATAAGCTAGGTTTGTACATATTCTTGAAGGTATGTGAGGCTCAAGTCCATGAAATTAGAGAATTTTTTAAAGGTTTGTGATTGAGTTAAAATCCATTCTCACTTTACTCCTTCCTCTTGGATAGAGATTGTACCAAAAATGATAATTTTTTCATTAAGAGGTATTTTCTAAGCCTTGGATATTGGTGGATAAAACCTCCTCACGTCAAGCTATGTTTAAAACAAACAGTGCTTAGCCAAAAATGACAATTACTCCATCAAATATATGTATCGTGAACTAGTACATATGGCTTAGGATTTTGTGCTTGATGATCAAACCCAAGTTAACAAAAGATCCCTAGAAAATTATATAAAGGGAAGAGTTGAGTGTTTTTATTCCCAATATTGCAAAACCATGCAATGGAAGAGCATGCAAACTCAATCTTTCAGCTAAAAAAGTGAAATAAATCACTTTTTTATATTCAATTATCCTAATGTGTGATGAGGAGCTTGTATGGTTTGTCTTGAAGACACAACACATAAGACCAAAATAAGAAAAAAATCATTTGATCTTCAAGATTTCCTTGTGGTACGAGAAGAGAGAATATGGAATTATACTTGTACTGGAAATACAAATAAGACGCAAATGCAAGATTACTTCCCTTAGAAAATGAAGTGTGAGGTGAAGCTAATCTTAGAAAAAATAACCCTACAAAATATGTTAGTTGTTTTAAATTTTTGGGCTTGGATGATCATTTTCATAGGAAAATAATTTAAATCAATAGAGAAATGACTAAAACAATAATTAAACATAGATTATAACTAGATGGTTGGATAAAACTAAAAATTATCTATGAAGTAAGACAAATGCTAAAATATAGAGCATAGATTCTAAAATTGACATAGGAACCTTGCAAACTAGGCCAAAGACACTAAAATTTATAGAAGAATGAAATGAAAACATAAGCATTGTGAATCAAGGTAAAAATATAGAAGTAAGCAAGGTTGGTAAAATAAGACATAGATGATAAACAATGACATACAAATTATGAAAGTAAGAAATTTATGCCACAAACCAAAGCATAGATATTTGAACCCCTAAAACAATAAAAAATCAAGAAGAAAACAAAAAAATAGAAAAACCCTACAAAATGTGAACAAACAAGTCAATGAGAAAGAAAACTTGTAGCCACATTGATAAGTTAGCTAGGAAATTTAACAAGGGTTAAACAAACAATGAGTTGCTTGAACTCAACCTAAAAAGGCACAAATGCCAAAGAGGATGATCAAACAATCAGATCATGTTGGGTCCATTAATTTACATAAGCCAAAATACCTTTTTATATTTAAATGTTTATTTTGCATGCATGTTTGTGAGTGCTCATGTACTTTGAAATGCATGCTCATGTTAAGATTCACGTGCTCTTTAAAGTAGGTATAAAATATAATGTTAAATTTATATAAGTTGGGAATTCCTATTAAGTTTTGGGCCCATTTTAATGGTATATCTTAATACATTTTCACATCAAAAAATGACAATATCATGCAAACTTGGGCTTGTTTCCTAATTCTTTATTCATCCTTATTCACACATATTATCATACATTTAATATTACCTTATCTATGTTTGTACTTATTCCTACATAGTTGTCATTTGGTATGCTTACAATTGCACCCATTCCCATACATCCATTTCCCATCTTAATATTTGTAGGTCTACATTTCTCGCCAATCCCACAACATGTGTGTTCACTCCTATACCATGCAAAATTGGCCTTAGAAATTTGAAAGTTTAAATTCAGATTTTCACATAATTCGTTGACCATTATGAGCTAACTTAGTACACATTTGCACAATTAATTACTATGTATTGGTATTTAAAGGCAATTAATGTGTATTAATTTGCAAACAAATCATATCTAAAAATATTCTACACTGAAAACAAGAATCTTTCTAGGGACACTTTGTTTGAAGTACTAAAAGGACTCTAAATCTATATTGAATTCATTCAATTCTTGATATTCTTCCATGACTATGAAATTGGTCTAATCAAGGGGATCGACCTAGGAGAACATGACCATTGTGTTTTAGTAATTTCTCAAATGTATTTTTTAATACTTCCAATCCTCACACCTAAGCAAATATCATAGATATGGATGACACATTTTCCATACTCTAAGAGTCAATAAGGTCAATCTTGCAAGTCTTATAATGCTTCTACATGCAAGGTCAGGTTTATAGAATATAGGAATGATTCCACATCAAACAAATCATATCTAAAAATATTCTACACTGAAAACAAGAATCTTTCTAGGGACACTTTGTTTGAAGTACTAAAAGGACTCTAAATCTATATTGAATTCATTCAATTCTTGATATTCTTCCATGACTATGAAATTGGTCTAATCAAGGGGATCGACCTAGGAGAACATGACCATTGTGTTTTAGTAATTTCTCAAATGTATTTTTTAATACTTCCAATCCTCACACCTAAGCAAATATCATAGATATGGATGACACAATTTCCCATAATCTAGAGTCAACAAGGTCAATCTTGCAAGTCTTATAATGCTTCTACATGAAGGTCAATTTTATAGAATATAGGAATGATTCCACACAATGTAGATTCAATCCACAAAGAATTTTAGAATGTTCAAAACCTAAGGTGTTTATTAGACAAAGGACATCCATTTTACAATATTGAAACAATCAAAATTTTCACAATATCAAACTTATTCTTTTATTATAATTCCTACAACTAAATACTCTATCTTTTACATTCAATTTTACAAATTATTTTTCAATTATCCATTTACAATTATAATTGATATCTAAATTAATTTGTGCTTATATGTGAAATGGTATTTAATTAGCCTAAATTAACATTAGATTTTTTAATTTATATTTTTAGGTAGCAATAATAAATGCAACAATTTTTAAGTGGGGTTATATAGCTTGTTGACTGATTTCTAACGTCCACGTAGGGAAGGTTATAAGTCCACTAATTTGAATGGGCATTCATGTGTACACTTATACATGCAAGATATTGCATCCATACCCTGCAAGAGGTCTAAAGTCTTTTTTATTCGATTTTCAAAGAAACCACCAGTACTGAAATTGTGCGAATTTTGAATGGACGAGATCGTAAGAGTAATAAAAAATGAAAAAATGGTGAGAAATTTCTCGGTTCTGGAGCCTAAAGTGGATTAATTCAGCGTTGGGATTCGATATGATGTCTAATTCGTGCATTCAGTAGGAAGGCCTTGTGGAAACCTTTTGGTGTCCGAACAGTAATCATATATCATGTAATTCTTGCGCGCCCATTGAAGCTTCTGCTGCTCACTCGAATCCAATGCTTCTGCACTATACCATGAATTTGCAGAACAATCAGAGGAAGAACTGCACACATCAGCTTTAAAATTTTGGTAAGAGGCAACGAAGGGGGATTTGCTCCAGTCGATCTTCACACGGCCGCCTCTGGTCGCCCAATCGTCTCCATTCCACAGACTCGAATATATTCTCATGGCTTGATTCTTCGGATACGCCACGCCCAAATTCTCCTTGTTCTTGAACACTCTCACCGGAGTTCCATCCACAGAAAATCTGCAAAGTACCGTCAACATAATTCTATGTTATAAGAACAATCTATAATAATCATGATTCATCATCAGAATAATATTAAAAAATGAAAAGACATCAAAATAATCTTTTAATTCTTTTCTTTCTATTATTTTGATGATGATCACAAAATAAAATCTAGAACTTACAAAAGCGGGGATAAGAATGAACATGTTGATAATAATCCAAGAGTCTAAGCCCAGATGGAAGTTAAGCAGTTAAGTTGAAGGGGATATAATTAGTGCTACTTACAGAATTTGTTGGGGATTCCAGAGCACAGAGTAAGTGTGGAAGTCTGCAGTGGGATCAAACCAGAGGTAGAATTGCTGCTCTCGATTGCCTTGGCCTTGAGTGAATACATTAGTGTGCATAATATAGGGATCTCCAGACAGGTTTCCCAGAAACTCAAAGTCTATCTCATCGTGCTTATCCCCTTCAGACGACAGCTGCGCCCATCAACAACCACCATTCAGTGCATGAATTTACATTGCATATTCAATTCATTTGCAGTCAAATTTTATGTCTATTATTAAAGAATTCAATTGGTTTAGAAGCATCCATCAAACTTCAGAACTTTTAGAAGCATGATATAAGGGATGAGACCAGGATCTGATCAGGATCGTGTTTATGCAAATTCACCACCAGCAATTTACCCCAACAATTCCCTACCAACAATTCGTTGTCGTGAGATATTCATTGTGTATACAATTCATCGCCAGCAATTCATCGCCATGGTATATTCACTGTGTATATCTTTTTAAGCGTTCAACAAAATCTCTATACTTTTTCTTTTTTTGGTGCTCTTGACCATTAAATATTGAAAAATGTAAACTTGGTGAATATACCATGGCGATGAATTGTTGGCGGTAAATTGTATATGCGATAAATATATCACGATGATGAATTGCTGGCGGTGAATTGTTGAGGATGAATTACTGGTGGTGAATTGTTGACGGTGAATTTTCCTAGAACCGTGTCTCATATAACTTTGTTATTAACATAGAGTTGTACTTTCATATCAGACAACTAAATGAACTTACGATGATATAAAATTTTCCCAAAAAAACTACGTTTACTGGACAATTACAATGTATTGATGAGAGAGACTTACATAGTAAGCAGTTACAGTGCCTGCCGAGTTACCGGGCACCAACTTGATTTGCATATCAATTTTTGCAAATAGATATTCATTTTTCGATTGGAAACCTGAACCTGTTTCAATTCACAAAGGAAGAGCACATAACGTAAGGCTAACAATACTCTTTGAATCGAACAGTAAGCCATAGATTAGATATATAACATGCATATACACCTGAGGACTGTTCGAGAGTAAGCTGCAATTGCTGGCCGTTGTCAAGTATCTTCGCGTGGTCATTACCCCAACTTATATCAAAGTCGCTGTAAAAATTTGCAGAGACATGCTGCAAATAAGCAAGGTGGGTTAATACTAAACATAAGAATACCAGCGCCATGGGCAATCTGAAGCTGTCAAAGTGCAAGTCGCATATGATATTAATAGAGAAGAAAGCAAAGGGCAATGAAAATTATGAAGCAAACTCAAGATATATGTAGGGAAGGTATACAACAAATCCATTCACAATTTTTTTTTTAAAAGTTATTTTTTAGTGATTTCGTTTTTGACTTATTTTTACACTAACTTCTCCAATGAAACCCACTTACATTAATCCTAACCCACTATCAGTTTTTGTGGCGGCTACCTAAAGAATTGGTACAGAGGAATTAACGTCATGGTTTGGGAAAGCAGGAGTAAACAAGTTTCCGCGTGACAGAGATCTTACAGCTGTGTATACCAACTTTTTGGCATTGTGCGGGGTGATGTAACTGTGACAAAATTTCAAATTGACGTTTGATTTGGTACAATTTTTACCCAGTGTTAGAGAGGCCGAGGGAGTCAAAAATGCCGGCCACTGGAAATGCTGACGGTTTCATCGGCCGCCTCCCCTTGGCAATGGTTTTTGAGTCTTTTCTATCGCTTACGTATCAATGCGCCAAGTGAACTTCTTACGTGTTTGTTGGGTCCCAAACATACATTATGACCCACTACATTTTCTTTTAAAAATTGCCTATTCTCCTCTTTACTGAAAAAAAAAATCTTGTCTTTTCAATGATACGTCATTTATTGGTTAAAAATTCATGTTTTCAACTTTATAAATTAAAAATATATATAATATCAACTTTTTAATTATAGTTGTGGAATTTGTATGTTTGTCTTTTTCGTTTATGTTTTGAATTTATGACTATTAGGTTGACTTTAGATATATTGATTAATATGTAAGGTGAGTGGTCTATTTCCTATGGAGGTTGGTAAATAACATTATCTTATTTCTATTTTGACAATTGTCATTTTTAGAAGTTGATCATAATCCCCAACAAATATCTTATTTGTTGTTCTAGTTTAGGTCCCTGAGTGTAAATTTGATCCAACTCATTTTCATGCCATATATTTGAACCTTGAACTTCTAAATTTCAAATTTCAAATTGGGCCCCCATCTCTTCATTTTTACTAATTGTTGTGAGCTAACTAAAATGTAAATAATTCAAAATTGCATGTTATACTAATGTATTTGAAGACCAACCCTAATTCAAATGATTCATATTGCATAATAGGGAGCATATCTAGAATCTAATTGGAAATGGTTAAAAGAGATTACATTAGTATTGTATCATCATCCTATTAGCATATTGCACACTTCTATACTATTCTCAAGCTTGATTGACTATCATTTAATTGGTCCATCCAAGAGTTGAACTAGGGAGAACATACCCCTCACTATTTAGTAGATTACCTAAAGGTGTTTATAAACCACCACCTATTCCTTATTAAATCTAGAGTGTACACATAGATGTGAACAAATTTCACACAATTGGACTCTACTAGAATAAGTATGTAAGTTGCAAGTTCAAATATGTGCATTAGGTTTAGATTAGCACATGTAGAGACCACTTACATGCTCATGGAAGTGAACCCAAACAACACATAATTGGATTCACAAGTCAATAATAATTACTAGACAATATCTAAAATTATGGCAACTAGACGATGGATTCTTGAAGTTGAACGCTTAGAGGTATTCAATTATTAAGAAGAGTCTAGAATCTCACAAGTAATCTAAAATAAATTAAGAAAAAATCTACACAAACACACAATACAAGATTCACAAACGAATCTTTAACCACATAGTGAACTTACTAAAAAAATACTAATAAAAAAATATATTAAACCACACATGTAGTCAAATAATCTATCTAATAAACCATAAAATATAAACACATATGCGCAATAACAGAGAGTGTCTATAAATTTGAAGCCAACTTTTACAAATAAAAATAAAGAAAAAGAGGTCATCAAATCATTCCACTATCATATCTCCTTCATTTGGCTACTTCGCTAACTTATGGACAATACCTATAGAGAAAACATGGGATACATTATGGGATACATTAAATATAGACCTAAATAAATTGAAGGAAAGGAAGGCAAGTGGGGAATTATTTAGTTGTGGATATGAGTTTTAGAGGAAAAGTGTATAGTGAGTGGAGGATTTTTGTCAAATTTTGAAGTTCCTCATTTTTCTCCAGAAACATCTTCATCAGAAAGTATTTGGAATTCTGACTCCAACGCAACTCGAATGGAGTCAATCGGAGCTACGGTGCTTGAGATACACTCAGTCAAACCTTCAGTCAACTCAAAGACCTAGGTTAGAAAAAAGGTCAAAAATAAAAGTTGTCAAAAGTGGTCAAGACTGGCATCAATGCGAAGAGCTCATCACAAGCTTTCCGATGACGTTTGTTTCATCAAAAAGTTACGAAGTCAAAAGTCGGCCAATCATGTGTGGACAAATGGCAGTCCAGTCAACGCCACATCATCAGTCCAGTCAGCGGACACATCACTCTGAAGTCTTTGACCGGCGAATGAAATTTTGATATGGCATCATCTCACCCCTCCACGTGGCAAGCCATTATTGGCAAAAGGTGGCATATTATTTTTATAAAAAAATAATAAAAATAATAAATAATAAAATATATAAAACAAATAAAAAATAATAAAAATGCCACATTCTTTTAATAAACGTGGGCTCTCCTATATTAAAGGATCTCCACCTATCTTAAAGCCCATATTAAAGCCACCCCATATTAAAGCCATGAGTTTTGTTTTAAAAACTTTCTATGTTATTTTTAAAAGCCTATTTTCAAGGAATCCCTATTTTAAGGGATTTTAAACCCTTTTTTTTATTATTATTACCCCTATTCAAAAGGAATAAACTCCTATAAGATAGCAATGGGATTATTTTCAAGGGGATAAAATTTAAAAGATCTCCTTAAAAATATATACGTAATCTCGTAAGAGTTATCAAAACAAAATTATAGGGATTATTATTTTCCTTTGTAAGCCCAAAATTATAAGGGCCCTTCGTTATTTATCTTGAAGAGATTTTATTATGTAACGGGGGGATTTCTTTTGGATTTACATGTAAATTTGGGGAGATTGTAAATCAAGTTGTTTTACACCAAATTGGGTAAAATTGGTGTATAAAAAGGGGTAAATGGGTGAGAGTTTGGGAGTGTGTTTTAGCTAATTATTTTTGTAAGGAATTTTGGAGGTGATTTTTGTAAGTGGAGAGTTAGGATTTTTCTTTCTTGGAGAAATCTTATTGTAACTTCGTGCTTTTGGAGAAGCTTGTTCCCACACACTTTGGAAGTGCATTTTCAGATTTCTTTGTAATCCAAGGGGAGGCTATGTCGAAGATTGTAACCGAGTTTCTAGAGGAATAATTGGATCAGTCTACTCTTTGGAGAGGGACCCAGAGACGTAGCCATTTTTTTTGGTGAACTCCATTATCAAACCTTTGTTTTCACTTTCTCTCTTCTCTCTCATTTTAGTTTTATCACCTTGATTTTAAGCATAATTTCAATAATGTACATTTAATTATGAGTTTTTATTAAGTGTTGTAATCACTAAGCATTCAAATGCAATTAGTCTAGATCCTAAATCAAATCATAGAGTTTCTTAAGTTAAGGACTTAGAGCTTTCAAAATAAAGACAAAGCTCAAGTTAAAGGAGGTCTAGGGATTGAAAAAGGGGTGTTGCACTTGGTGAATTTGGTTTAGATAGGCATGAAAAATCAAATGGAGAAGGTGAAAGGAAGTATTTTTTAAATTTACCATTTAAATTAAGCAAAACCATAACTTTAACTGGGAAGTTTTAGAAATACCATGATGATCACAAAACAATCACATCAAAAGTGAAACCATCGAGGTAGTCATAAAACCATTGTAGCAATTTTGAAGTTGTCATGGTGGTTAAATGGTCATTTCCTAATAAAATTAATATTTTTATCACAAAAAAACAAAACTAATAAAATTTCATCTAGAAAGCATGCAAATAAATCAAACAATGATAAAGGAGTTTGAATGAACACTAAGGAAGGATAGGGGTATGACCTCAAGTTATGGTTGTAGGAGCTGAAATTTAGCTCTAGCCTAAGATCACCTGCAAAAACAATTACAACCTTCTACAAGAGAGTATACAAGAATATGAGATTTCTTAATATTAATATATATGAAGTATGATGATGACATATATTACAAAGTGTACTTGATGACCTTGCTTATATAGGCAAGGTGTGATGTAGTACCAACATTAAATGATTGTGTCATAATTAAATGACATGAGCCAACATTTAATGACCCTAGGACTTTAATATTTAATAAAAGCTAAAAAGATAAAATCTTATATAAGCATTAAATATGCCTAGGACCTAAGTGGACTTAATATGTAAATAGGACCCCACTAAGTAATAGGAAATGTACCTATTGACATCAACACCCCCCTTAAGTGCAACTCAGGGAGAAGTAATTATTATGCAAATGATGCAATGATACAATGATGAGTACCATCTACAAGTCCATGTTAGGCACCCATGCACAAATGCAAATTCAGTCTCTCACAAATGAAGAAAAGGAGAAAACTCGGTGGGACAAAACTCCTGGAGGTCCTAAAAGAGAGAAATATAATCAAGTGATGAAATATGGAGGACTACATAATACCCCCAAGTAGAACATCCATCACATATACACATTAGAGATACCCCCATAAAAGGGAAAGAAAGAGACCACATAGCCCCCCATAATGAAGTAACTCCACAACCACTAAAGAAAGTTTGAAGACAAAAGAGAATCTAATACTAACAAATAACATGTCTTCCCTTGGGAAGAAAGAAATCTAATGGTTGATGTTGAAGAAACCTCATCTCCATGATGAAGCAAGAGGGAAGAATCCTCAAGAATGATGTCTTTGAAGACGCATCAAGTTTCTTCAGAGATGTCTCAACAAAATCAGGTGTAACCCCAATCAAGGAAGAAGACAAAGGATGTGGAAACTCAAGAGAAACCTCTAAAGACGTATGATCAAAGAGGAGAGTGACCCACTCAAACATATCCTCCAAATATGTAGAAGAGGAATGACAAACCAAATTTGATATACTAGACATGAAACCATCCTACAGAGGAAAATATAGAAAACAAAAGATATCCTGCTCATCTGAAGTCCTAGAAACCAAGTCAACACTCAAATTTGAAGAAGCGGGAGATGATAGAACCTCATCAAATGGTTGATGAACATCGAGGTTTAAAAAACCACCAAAACCACCATCTGGACAACTATCCACACTTGGTCTAGGAGAGTGGTCCATAGAACATTTACCATCAAGAATCAAATGAGAAAAGTTGTAGATCTTTGCATCATGTCAACCCTACCCACTACAACAAGTTGTCTATATATTAAATATTAATGTATAAATCATGAATGAATATTGAATCTATAGTGAACTTGATGGATTTTCCAGTACATGCTATTTGATATATTGAAAGAAGATTATGTTGAATATTAGGAATGTAAATAACATCATGAAAACTACCATTGAGCACATTAACAACTCATTTACCAAATACATCTAAATAAACACCATTAACCATCAAGATCTTCATAATTGAAGTATGCCTTAAGGATCAAAACCTATCAGATTGTTTTGATATATGATATTAAGCCCCAGAGTCAAGAATCCAATTTCTAGACCATTCAACATTTGTTACAACTAGAGCATGACCTTTCATCTTATGATTAGTTACCACTCCCACATGAGCATTTCCTATGGTACTTGTGTGTGTAGAAGATGAAATTTGTGAAGAAGAAGAAGAAGGTGAACTAGTAGACTTAGAAGGCAAATAAATATTATGTTCTTTTAGAAGTTTCCTCATCTCATCTAATTCTTTCTTATAGAAAGTTTTAAATCACCATTTCCAAGATTGTTACAATAACCACACTTGGTGTTTCTTCTTCTTATTTTTATTCTCTCTAGGAGATGTGGGTGTATCACTAGATTATGTCTTAGTTTTTTACTTCTTATTTCCTTTACCTTTAGGTGATGGTGCAATAAAAGCATGATTCTTAGAGTGTGTATCATGTTGACTAAGTTTATCTTGTTCCCTAATCAATCTATCACAAAATGTCTCAAAATATGGCATGACAAATGAATCACTTAAACCATCCATTGTAGCATAAAAGGAAGTAGAGAAGTATGCAAATGAACCTTTCAACTTAAAAAAAATTAAGAATATGCATTCCTTATTACTTTTATCTTTACCATGCACCAACCAATTGTGACCTTAATGATTTAAATTTTATCAAATAGTCCTCAATGGTGTTAAAAGGATCTATGAAAAGTGATGCCAATTTTGCCTCGAATTGTATAGCATGAATCTCATTAACTAAACCGAATAATTCCTTGTATTTATCCCAAACCTGTTTGAAAGTAGTACACCCCTCAATATGGAAGAACAAACTATCAAAGACATGCATAGCAATCAAACCCATAGCCTCATAGCATTTGTTCCTATGACAAAATCTTTCATATTCTCTAGAAAAATCAAGTTGTTCATCATCCAATATGGACCACAAACCCCTAGACCAAAGAAATTTCCTTATTCCTTTCCTTCCATGTATGATGATTATGAGGAGTTGGAACCTCAAATCTTGATTCAATCATTAGAACAACAAGTGCCAAGAGAACAAAATAAACAAATATTTGATACAAATTGATGTGCTATCACCAAAATCTAAAAATACAATTGAAAATGAAGCCCCCCCACAAACATAACTTATCCAAGAGGCAGTATGTCCAAGTAGTCAGTGAATATGCTAAATATGCAACAACAAAACAAATGATTGGGGCTAAATCTGGAAAATTTTCATGAACCGAATGATAGAGCTCCTAATACCTTTCAATTGTTGCCAGAATCATGAAAATTGGATATATTGAAAAAAAAAGTTATGAGCTCAGAGGTCCAAAAGGGAAAAGGCACTTCAAGTGTCAATGAAATGTACATGTAGAAAAATTTGGTAAAATAACTTGCACCACTGCAAAGTTCATGAAACCAATTTTTCGTTGATATCTTATTTGCAAAATTTATTTATCTAGGCACAAAGTTATGCTTCAGATAAAAGGGCCTAACTTGGGCACTTGGAAGATTAAATAGGGGGGGAAAGTGGGTGTGGAGAAGTGAGCAATAATAGTCAAATGCAATATAGAGCACTTTAATGGAAGAATGCAACATCCCCAAACATAATTGTTGACTTAATGTAATATTGTGTAAAAATGGATGCTTGTATATTACCCCTTTGGAATAGTTGAGTTGTATAAATAAGTAATCATTATATTTTAAAACATAGATAGGAATGGGTCATAAACCAAAAAATTAGTTGTATTTACTTTGTGGTGGTGTATTTTTTGTTCTCCTTTCAATTTGTAAAATTTAAAAATAAAAAAAGGTCATGGAAACATAATAGGAATTTGACTACATGTACCATACATACAAATATCTAGATCTAGCTCCTACAAAATAAAAATAAATAGATCCACATAATAGTGATGTCGAGGTGAGGGTTTTTTTCCATAGTGACCATTTAAGGAGTTCTAGGTGCCACAAAGAATAGGGCAAGCCCATTTGGGTACTATAAATTGTCCCTTTAAGTGGCCATGTTGGGGTTGGGAGGTTCTAAAGTGGAACGAAGGAAGACAACACCCACCACAACACCCTGCTTTAAAAATGTGAGTGTCGAATTGGGGCTATGGTTGGCTGCTGGAAGGTTCACATCAATAGAGCGAGGATATTTTGAAGAAATTTTGGAAACCGAAGCCGAATCCACCTATTCAAGCAACGAACAAAGACACAAATAAGGTAAGCATTCCTGTGAAAGAAAATAGGGTAATCTCCTTTGAAATAGAGGGTCGAGAATGGGCAAAGGCTATTAGTTCATTCCGAGAAAAGGATTTTTTCTTGAAATGGGCAGGTGAGGGGCATGATTATTCTCAAATTAGGTCTTGGTGTGACTCGAACTAGAGATCGAATATCAAGCTCAGGCCAATGGCAAACAATTTTTTCTTTGTTGAATGCGAACTTGATCACACAAAGCGTTGGTTTCTAAACAATGGACCATTTCTTATGGATGGTATGGGGTTCCATTTGAGGGATTGTATCCCAAATTTTAATTCGGTCAAAGAAACAATTGCAGAAGTTCATGTCTAGATACAATAGAAGAACCTCCCCGTGGAGTATTGGGACCCTAAGACTTTAAGTGAGATAGGGAATAAGTTGGGTTCCTATGTGCACTCCACCCAAGTAATAGATAAAAATGATTGCAGATTGCATGTGAGCATTTGTATCAACTGGAAACATTCCCTTTGTTTCCAAAGGAAATTGAAATAAGAATGAATGAAGGAAGATGGTGCCAAATGATTGAAGTAGAAAAGAATATAGAATCTTGTAGCCATTGTAATGACATAAGGCACTCAATTGTAGACAACATAAAATATAAAAGGGTAAGGCAGTAGTGGAGGAGGTGATTTTGAACAAGTTGGAGCAGCTGGCAAAAGGGAGAGCTAGTGGCCTTAGTGAGAAGAACGAGGCAGTTATTTCTCCAGCATAGCAGTTATCTACACACATAGAAGAAAGGGCTCCAAAGGAAAATAGTCCAACTCTTGTTGGACCTCAACAAAATGGTGAAAAGTCAGTTCCTTGTATTGGTGATCCTTGTGGTAAGGCAGTCTCTTACAACAATGAGAAAGAACTAGTGATTTTATCTCAGGCTAAACAAATTCAAGAGGAAACAATTATTGAGCAAGTCATCCCTCTTAACAATATAGATGTCTAGGGTTATGTGACCTGCATGGATAACCTATTTGAAACCCTAAAAAGGGGAGTTATTGGGGAATCAGTGAGTCAATTTTTTGAAGGTGAAGATAGTGTAGATGATGAATCGACGGAAGGTATCTTGGAAAGATGCACAATTAAAAAAAGTTTGGCTAAGGATGAAAAGATCAAAATAGGGGAAAAGAAAAGTCGAGGTCGAAAATAAAATAAGGTGAATCTTGAGCTGGTAGGAAGTGTTAAGGGACAACACAAATTACATTTCGGGAAGGGGGTTTCCCTTCCCAGATCGCCATAAAAATCTTATCATGGAATGTCAGAAGTTGCAATGACCCTGACAAGAGGCGTCTAATCAAGAGATGTTTTGATTAGGCGTGACCGGACCTTGTCTTTGTACAAGAAACTAAGTTGGATGAAGGGAGTGCAGTCGATCTAATGCAAAAATGGAGATTCTCGAAGGGAAGCTTTGTGGAAGCAATTGGTGCTTCTGGGGTTCTTGCAGTCCTATGGAATCTAGCTAAGATTTTGGTTGAAGTTGTTATTCAACAACGTTATTTACAACTCTAAAGTTCAATCTGAATGGATAGAGGAAACTCTTTTTTTGGTAATTATTTATGGGCCAACTGGTACTAATCAGAAAAAGGATGGTGTGAAGAAAAATCTCAGAAAATGTTGCAAGAGTTACAAGGCTCCCTGGTTGTGATTTGTGGGTACTTTAATGCTATGTTATCAAGTGAGAAGAATAAAGGTGGCTACAATAATTTAAATTCAGTACAGATCGATTTTCAACTCTTTGTCTCCAACAACAATCTTCAAGATGTTTTTACAAAAAATGGGACTTTTACATGGACGAACAAAAGATGGGGTTTCAAAAATATTACAAAAAAACTTGACCATTTCTTTTGGTAGGTAATTGGGGTGTTAAATCGTATGTTGTGGAATCCTTCATCGTTCCATTTTTAGGCTCCAATCATTATCCTATGTATCTTTCTATTTTATCTGATGATGTCCTAGCTAGGAGCCCATTTAAATTTGAGAATATATGGCTACGCGATGAAGGTTTGAGATCCTTGATAGCTAAATGGTGGTCAAATGCCTCATATAGAGGTGGGCTCAAAGGCTTTCTATTTTTTTGAAAAGCTTCAATTTATAAAGCTCAAGATTCGTGATTAGAATAAGCTTCATTTTAAGGATATCTTTGTTGAAAATTCTAGGATTGAGGGTGATTTGGCACAAATTCATGAAAAGGTCATAAGTAGTGGGATGGATGCCTTTGGTTTCATTCAGGAACAAACTTTAAAAAATCTTATGCTAAATTTTTAGCTCGAGAAGAGGTGTTTTGGAGGAAAAAATCACGATAATTTTTGTTGAAGGAAGGTGATTGTAACACAAAGTTTTTTCATAGCTTAGTGAAGGCTAGGCATAGTAGAAATAAAATCTCAATAATTAAAAATAACGTCAAATTATTTCAGATCAGGAAGCAATAAATAGGGAGGCAGTTTAGTATTTTCATGATCTCCTTACAAAAGGAGGTCATCATAGAGAGGATGTTGTGGAGGAAATCCTCAATGTAATTCTGAAGGTTTTAATCAATCAAGAAAATTAATTCCTTAATAAGGTGGTATCAATGGAGGAAGTTAAAAAATGTTGTTTTCCAATTGGGTATTGACAAAGCTCTAGGACCAGATGGTTTCCCTACGAGTTTTTATTAGTCTTTCTAGGAAATTATTAGTCGTGAGTTGTGGGAGGTGGTGGAAGAATCACATCAACACTCTTACATGCTAAGGGATCTGAACAATGATCTTAAACCCTTATTCCAAATAAGAAAAAAAATCAATCCTTTGAGGAGTTCTAGCCAATCTCACTTTGTAACACGATTTATAAAGTAATTTCAAAGGTGATGGCGAATAGGCTAAAAAGTGTTTTACATTGTATTATCTTTGAGGAGTAGAGTGGCTTTATGCCGCATCATTCTATAGCAGAAGGAATAATTATAGCTCATGAAGCTATTCACAGGCTATGAAAGGCTAAAATGGATCGAATGTTGGTCAAACTTGATATAAAGAAGGTGTATGATCAGGTGAACAGATCCTTTTTACTAAAAGTTTTACAGTCCAACATGGATTGAGTGGGTCAAAAGTTGTATCAAAACTCCACTCTTCTTTGTGTTAGTCAATGATAGCCCTCAAGGTTTCTTTTCTTCTAAGAATGGCCTAAGGAAAGGAGATCCATTATCTTCATTTCTATTTATAATCACGGTTGAAGTGTTGGGCAGAATTATTAACAAGGCAAGAGTTGAAGGTAAGTGGAAAGGGATTGGTGTGGATAGCAGTGAGGAACCAGTTTCACATCAACAATTTGCTAATGACACTATCCTAATGGGGGAATCATCATTAAGGGAGGCACGTACAATGAAATCAACTCTTGAAAGGTATTTTTTAGCTTCAGGACAACAAGTAAATTGGCATAAATCAGAAGAAAAAAATTCAATACTAGGATGGATAAGCAGAAAGATATTGCTAGAGTTTTGGGCATAAAGATTGGTAAGTTACTAGGTAATTTTTTGGGAATTCCCCTCTTTGCTAGAGAATGTCATTCCAATGTGTGGAATTGGTTATTTGAAAATTGCTTGAACAGGATGGAAAGCTGGAAAGCTGGATGACTTTCATCTGCAGGTCGTATCTTAATGTTGAAATATGTAATTTTAGCATTACCTATCTATTTGATGTAGTGCCTTAAATTTCCAGCTAAGGTAATCATGGATATAGAACAAAAAATGAGAAAATTCCTCTAGAATGGAAGTCATGAATAGGATAAATTCCCCTTGCTAGCATGGATAAAGTATGCCAATCGAAGGTTGTTGGTAGTGTGGGGTTAAGAAGATGGAATCTTTTGAATGAAGCGTTGGGAGCAAAACTAATTTGGAGTATGTATAAAAAACTAGAGCAGAAATGGGTTCATATTTTGCAAAGAAAATACTTGGATAACATGGATAAGGAAAGAATCCTCACAATCCAAAATCCCTTGAGAGGCTCCACAATCTAGAATTTTATGATTTCTTGCAGATCAGTGATTACATAACATTTATCTTGGCAAGTGAGTAATGGGGAGATGGCCAATTTTTGGGAGAATTCATGGGATGACCTCCCAGTTTTGAATGAAATGGAAGAGTTGAGTGTAACAACAATACAGAAAGAGGTATTGGCAAATATCTTCAAAGAGAAAACTTTTATGGACTGGGGACAAGGATTCGATGGTGTTGTGTGGTTCTAAAAATGGGGAGTATAGTGTTAAGATGGGTATAAGCTCTTGGAAAATACTTGGGTTGCAAAGGGTTGACCCGTGAAATTAAGTTGGAACAAGTTTGGATTGCCTAAGGTTGGTTCCTTTGCATGGTTGGCATTACGTGGGAGAATTTTGACAAGGGAGAGGCTAAAAAGAATAGGTTTTCTTGGCCTGCACCAGTGTGTATTATGCAAGGAGCGTGAGGAGAAATTGGATCATCTATTATTGCATTGTAGATCTACTTATAGTTGTAGGATGTATCTTGTAAAATTGGCAGTGCCATTGTCCCCAATCGGTGAAGGAGATGTTCCAAGGTTGGCGAACTAACGTCAAAAATTCTACCTTATCTTGTATATGGCAAATCAGCCCAACAATTCTTGTTTGGGAAATCTAGAAAGAACACAATAGAAGATTATTTCAAGATAAATAGTTAATTCAACCAAGATTCTTAGCAAAGCTGGAGTTGGCAATAACAGAGGTGGTTAATGCAAATGTAGTAAATCAGAATCCTAGCAAGTATCCCTTTGGTCAAGTAGATGATGAGCTAAAGAAGGAATGATCATTTCTCAAACTTCCATCTAATCGAGGTAATATATTGGTTAAACCAAAAATTGTAGAAAAGAGACAGGTGGTGTGGGTGAAACCTAAAGTTGGTTGGGTAAAAATCAATTTTGATGGGGTTGCAAAAGGGAACCTGGAAAATAAATGTGATGGTGTTGGTTGTGTGGGTGACCTTTGGCTGGTGTTGGTTGCGTTGATGGGCCGAAAAAATCTGGGGCAAAATTCAAGGGCCAACACAGGACCCAAGGTGGCGAGGTGCCGCTGTTTGCTGTTTGCCTTGTCTTGCCCCATCTCCAAGCCCAAATTGGTCATGTGCCTTCAAATGATCAAATCCCCCTGACCAAATTCACCTACTTGGTGTATTCAAAAAAAAAGAAACAAAGTCCCCCATCCCTTTTCTTCCTTTTGTCTTGTTCCTAAAACTTGGTCCACATCGCTCGATTCACTTTTTTCCACATTTTTGACTTTGGGGACAACTTTTGGTGGATTTGGGATGTGTTTGGGTCCCTAAGTGAATGAAACTTCGTCAATCATGATAAAAGTTTTGGTTTGGAAAAGAACCCAAATAAAAAGAATCGAACAAAAAAATCCCCAATCAAAGACTTCGGTAATGAGACTGGCAGAAGGTTGGGGACAATGGATTGGGATTTCATTGGTTTTATGAGTAATAGTTCGCAAAAAATGTAATGTTCATAAAAGTAGAACTCTTCAGTGTTTTGTTCCTTCTTTCTTTGTTTTTGTTATTTTATCATGTCAGAGTGCTAATATTGTTTGACATGGGAAAGAAGAAGAGGACACAACTATATGTGGAGTGCCCCTTTAAGTGAAGACTTTTTGTCAGAATCAAACGTTTATTTATTTGGTTTTAAACGTGTTCCCTTTGGCTGGCCAAACTTCCGTGATTGAGCCTCAGGGCCTCCAATCCGGAGCCCGACCTGAAATCAACTGCATAACTGGAAAACAAAAAAAATCATCGAATGTCAAGATGAATCCACAGATCAGCCACGATGAACCAACAGCCCACGTATAACTTGAAACCTAAGCAATTTTGTAAAACCAGTCCAAATGCCCGACCATAATAACAGGAAAATTCGAATATCAGAGTGACAAAAAAAGGTAAAGAAGTTTCAAAAGACGACCTATTTTGTTAGTTCGTTTCATCGGAAATCCAAAGTGAAGCAAGATACGGCCAATTTCATTCCCAAAGGAAGTGTAACAGAGGTTGTCATGATCCATATGACGAAAATTCTGATCAAATTGTCCAGAGAACTTGACAGAGACGAACTTGTGATGATACACCAACATAACATTTGTACAGATGCAACAGGTTTTAGGGGGTCCGATGAATGATTTGTAAAACATTGACTTGGCCAATGATGCAAAGCATTATTGTGACACGTGATTGACATGGCATTCCGCGCTCCATTCAACATTACGTGGCAGATGAGTCAGTGTCGTCTAATGAGCATTTGACATGTGGAATTCTCTAGAGGCGCCACGTGGCCTTTATCTCCTTCATTGGCAGCGATGAGTTCGTTTGGTTGTTTCGGTTAACAAAATGTTGTTACGGGTTTTGAACCCGTGACTCCGCGGATAACGGCCAGCCATTCAAACCATTATACAAGCCGCTAAACATTGAATTCATATGGGTGGAGGTTTCCTTTTGCTATAAATTTTTGGAGTTTGTTTTAAAACAAACGCCGACGGGTTTGGAACCCGTAACCACCGGCGTGTAAAACTATTGAATCACCGCTAGCCCACCGTATATTGTTTGAATATTTAAGGGATTAGTTTGCTTTTGTTGGACTGTTAGGCCCGAGGCCATAACAATAAGGCCTATTTTTATTTTAACCTCCTAACCACTAAAACAAAAGTGGTTCCAAAAGATAAAAGGAGTTGCTACGAATTGTTAGACAGTGGTTAGGCATTTAATTATTTTGTTAAGCCATTTTAGGCTTATTTTCATGTATATAAAGGAGGGTGTAAGGGTAGGAGATTCATACTTGGTATGAAGAAAATTCTGATCTTTAGATGTTTGAAGGAGACTTGTAAGGTGATTTTGCAAGGTGTTGTCTACACCAAAAATTGCAATTTGTAAGGAGAGATTGTGAGGAGCTTATGTTGGTCTTGGAGGCTTGATATTGTAAAAAGGTTGTTGACTTCACAATATCAATAAAGCGGTCCTACGATTGAGAAGCAGACCCGGAGACGTAGCTCATCCTGAGCGAACTCCGTTATCAAGTGTGCTCTTCTTATTTTCTCTTTGTCTCATTATTTCTTCAGTATTTGATTCTTTAAGATTCTAAGTTATGTTTATTTGAACTGGAATAAGTGAACTTGTAATAATTTCATCGCTTTAGACGCATAACCATGCATTACTGCTGCGATCGGGAATAATTCTGTAAATGGATTAAGTTTTCAAATAACTTTAACGTCCTAGTTTACAGATCAAGCCCCTTCGTGGCTATTTCCGGGACTCCGTCCCTCTTTGGCCGTTTTGAACATTCATGGACCCCCATCGGTCCGTTTTCCACATTTTTGACTTTGGGGCCAACTTTTTGGTGGATCTGGGATGTGTTTGAGGTGCCTAAGTGAACTGCCAAAGTTTCGTCAACGTTCCGTTAAGTTTCGGTGGTTTCGGAGCTTCGTCCCCCTTTCGCTGTTTTGGAACATCCGTGGAGCCCCGGCAGCCTGGCCCCTCCGTGGCCGTTTCCGGGACTCCGTCCCTCTTTGGCCATTTTGAACATCCGTGGAGCCCTGGCGACCCGGCCTCTGGAGCCTAGCCCCTCCGTGGTCATTTTGAACTTTCGCTTTTTTTGAAATGAGTCCAATCTTGAGGAAGTTTTTCTGGGCACTCTTCCTTCCCCTTTTCCCATGTGCTATAATTGAAAAATCTCAGTTTTGCTATGTTTTGTAAGGTCCGAGAACTTCCCTTCCAGTTTGATGTCCCTCAGTCGCCACCCACCCCCTTGGGCCCACATTAATGTTTATGATCCGAATGAGCTCCAAATATGAATACTATGATCTTTTGATGATGCATGGATGGATCTAACAAGGACTTTGCAAGATTTGACTAACGTTTTCCTTGATTTGTGTATGAAAGCACTTACAACACTTCATGTATGCAGGATTCAAGGAGCCTACCGCGGGTCCGTCAAGGAGACCCATTGAGAAAGCTGAACAAGGAAAAGTGCATCGCTCCTCCACCATTCATTTCATGTTCGCCTCTCCCCCTAGCACCCACCAACAGGGTCGGCGTTAAAGAAGGCTTGTGCCAAGAAAGTCAAGGACAAAAAAAAAGGGGGTGGCCTTGAAGAAGCATAAGGGAGTTGTTGCCCGAATCAGGGGCAACCAATCCATTGATGCCAATCGTCGATGGGCTCGTTTGATCCAAGGAAGAGCACTGCAAACACATCAAGTAAGAAGACAACTTTTAGGCAGTTTCAGCTCTAGTAAAAGGGCAATCAGCTAAATGAAAAACTGTTATAGCACCTAAGCACTAGATAAAAAACAGGGAAAATACAAGGATGTATTTTAAATTGCTGGATAATGGGGGGTAGGTAAACCCTAATGTAATCAAATTTGGGCCACTCATTGTGAATTAATCCTGGCCATTCATTGGGCTTTGGAAAAAATAAATAGGGGCTTGCCCCTCATTTGTAGGGGTTGGAGAACTGATGAAGACATTCTGCAGCAATAGAAAGCAACATTGCATGATTTATGGGTGTTCCTTTTGATTTTTTTTTTATGTATGCATGGTTCAAATTCCATAGTAGTTTTAGTTGTAGATTAATGAATGGATTGATAATGGGAATTGTTGTTATTGTATTTGATGAACTTTCAGCCCATACTTTTAGCACTTGTTCATGACAAACTGTTGTGTAAAGTTAGTCTGGGCTTCTTGATTTGAAAGTGATTCAATATTGCACTGGTTTTGTGCAACTGTATCTCTTGG
This sequence comes from Sequoia sempervirens, assembly GCA_007258455.2. Classification (NCBI taxonomy): domain Eukaryota; kingdom Viridiplantae; phylum Streptophyta; class Pinopsida; order Cupressales; family Cupressaceae; genus Sequoia; species Sequoia sempervirens. The sequence goes on from VDFB02353493.1 coordinate 126,731,596, forward strand.
CCAAGCTAGTTTAGGGAGTTTGTCTACTGTAATGATAAAAATGAACCTTCTCTCTCAAGACTGTTTGTTTGAACCTAATGGAAGCAAACCGCACAACAACTTCTCCATCTTAGGAACTCCATTTTAAGACCCAAATTCCCATGCTTTGTAACTCATCTGTAAGTCTGCCTTGTGATTCTAGTAAAATCACATCAAACAACTGAGATATTCCAAGCACTGTCAAGACCTGACATTAGAGACCTTGGGATAGTGTTCTGCAATCTGATTGTGGAAGATTGTCTTTCAAGAGAGGTAGTGCACCTACGCACTGCCTGTGTTGAGAAGTGCATAAAAAACACATCAACAGTATTAATAATGAAGCAGAAGCACAAGTTGCATTAATGACAATAAATATGGAAAAGACCAATGTATTTCAAAGAATTCATCTTGTAGGAGATTCAAAAATTATCGTAAATGTGTTATCTAATGGTTCTTCTCAAGTTTGGAGGATAAATAGAATTATTCAATTAATTTGAAAGAGGTTGGAGGAGTTTCAAGACTTCAAAATTTTGTATATATATAGAAGTGGGAATAGTGTTGATACACTTGCTAATTGGGCAATTTCTTCTAAATTCAAGAAGGGGAAGGTGTCAATGGAGGATCTGAGAAATTGCAATTTTAAACTGAGCTACGTTGGATGAAGTGTCTCTATTGTTTCCTCTCGGTACATGTTTGGTTGGGCCTGGTGTAGGTTTTTGGGAAGTTGACCATTATTGGTCAAAATTATTTTCTTACATGGGTGGTGTTGTTCTATTGTGATTCTCTATTTTTGGTTAGGCACTTTGGTCTTGGGCACTGAAAGGGTGATAGTGTTTGGTGGGGTTTGATTGTGGTTTGTGGATGGATTTGGGAATTTCCTATGCCTCTATCTCATTGGGCCGAAAGAGTATGGGTTGGTCTTAGTTTTCCCTTGATAGGAGTTTCAATTATCTATATTTCTTCTTGATTGGGCATATGATGCAGTTTAGGGCTAGGTAGTTGGTAGTAGTTAAAGTTTATCTATTTTCTTTGAGCATTGTAATCTTTTTCATTTTAATAAAATCACTTGCAGGATCTTCCTACATTTACTTATAAAAAATAATAATAAATAGATCCACATATAGCAACATGGTAAATATTGGGAAATTCTTAGTGAAATGGTGGAAAAGAGTGCTTACCATTTGTGGATGATCTTAGAGATACCTATCAATAAATCATTGAGTGCCTACAAATGGGGTTACTCTAAAAAAATACATCATAAGAAAAAAGGGAATGAGCCCATAATATAAATGCATCACATGAAAGAAAAAGTGTCACAAAAAAGTAAGAAAATCATGAAGAAAAAATTAGTATCAATTGTCATGTGAAAGACTAAAGTTAACAAATGAAGTTAAACTAAATGAATACAAAACACAACAAATAAAATACAATAGAAAACACAAGATGGAACAAAAGAAAGGAAAGATGTTCAAAAAGTGGACCTAACTATTGAACATAAAATAATTTAAGAGGATAATGACAAAAACTGCCTAAGGAAAGGTAAAAATATTATACAAAAGTAAAGAAAGCTAATGAAAACTAAAAAAACATCATGCCAAAAATGAGTGTCCTTTTGTACTAAGAACCCAAAATAAAAAGGAAGGGGAGATGAAAAATCCCCAAAGCCAAAGTACTTATAGAAAGTGTAGACTACTTTAAAGGATAAGGATAGAAATATAAGACCAACAATATGTTGGAAATTATGAAGGTAATATTGAAGCTTAAAACTTGTAATCCTATGAGACTGTAGATTTAATTAAGTGTCCTTTTTCACAATTCTTTGTGTAATGATTTATTTGTTTAGATCAATTTTATCAATTGTAGAGAGAGACAGAAGATTGTAGAAGAATGAGATAAGAAGATAGAAGTGACACAACATATACGTGGAGAAACCCTTTTAGGAAAAAACTCCACCACTAGAATCAATATTGCTTGTATTATTTAATCTTAGAACAAGATTACAATAACACTGTATCAATCCTTGATTGATATGTTTCCTTGCCTTCAACAATCCTTCTTCACAACCTGCAAATAAACTCTCATTACACTTGGAAGCACAAGCTATCCATGCATTCTATGTGACCAAGCATGAATCCACACATCCCATGCCATGCTTCAAACCCTCACACATGCACAGCTCAACCTGATAACCTGTAACAATCTCTGATAAAACTCTCTTCAACTTGCTACAATTAATAGATAATTATGAACATTGTAAACTCCAAAGAGTTGAAAATTACAAGAGGATAAAGCTCCTCACAAAATCTATGCCTATATTGGGCAAGTTGAGTTCCTCCATGAAATCCAAATTCAAACCAAGTCCTTCCTCAATTTAGGCACCCCAAATTGAACACTTAATTGATTGTTGGTTACAAAGATATCCTGCAAACATCACCTCAAAGTTGGCGCCCAAGAATGGGCCCACTTAACTGAACCTTGTAAATATTTTCTCATGCAAAAGGTGTTAAATGAAAGATGCCAACTTGGGCGCCCAAGGTGACTCCAATTCAATTTGAGTTAACTGAAACATATCTCTCCATCAATTCATGCAAATATTATGCATGCTTGATCATCCCCACTTAACTGAAAGTATCCACCTGTTATTTGTCATACAACTGAAGTCATTAGTCATGCAACTCAAGTCAACTCAAGTCAACTAGCATTCAACTCAAAATAACTACATGCAACTGAAGATAACTGAACCATAACTGAACTGAACTGAAACTGAAACTAAACTAAACTAAACTAAACTGATACTGAATAGATAGTGCCACTCCACACATTGTAAATATCAATCACTAATTTGTAGGATCTAAACATGCATTACTAAAGTGTTATCAATCCTCCAAATAGTTAACTGAAGCAAGGTGGGTTCCACCTTCCATGTGAGTGCCCCATGTGCAACTATCTTGTAGGAGCTCTTCTTGGACGTCCCCACATGTTCCTATCATTTAAGAATAATTACAAATGTCAATTTACATGTTCATTTCATTCAAATTTAATCTCTTTCTAATCCTAGTGTTGGGGAACACTTTCCAAGGACTTAGGAGATACATGAAATATGTTTAGGATTGCAATTAAATGGTATCCTATTCCCAACACAATAAACATCTATGGATGAAATAAAGGAAGTTGAGTCTAAGAAAAATCAAGACCAACTAGTGGCATACAAATCCAACAATGGCATCCTTTGTTTATGTATCATTATTGTAGAAAGGTTTAAGTAGATTACAAACCTTCTTACCTAATATATATGTATATAAATGTTAATGTTAATCATGGATACAATGCAACTATTAGTGCAATTATTATATACATATATTGATGTAAAACTCAATAAAGCTAGGTTGAGTACAACCATTTATGAACGTTTTCCTAGACTAATTGAAGATGCTAGAAGATAAGTTATCTAGGGGTGGGATTAGTGGTAAGAATGGTATGATGAATGAAACTTCATTTGCAATTCATGGACCTCAAAAATAGGAAATATACCTCCTTATCTCATAAACTTGTTTCAGACTTAGATCTAAGACATGACCAATAGGTTAGAACAAGAGGAATGAAATGTTTAATCAAGAGGATTTATATAAAGAAATTATAGTTGACAAGGAATGCATTTTTATGCCATTAATTTTTTATTTTTAACTTTTATTATTTTCTTGGTTTGTGTACACCTAAAAATGACTAATGCATTTCATCTCATCATTTCTCATTGCTAACACACTATTCATCATTTTCTCTTATCCACATTAATTAAATAATTATTTAATTAATTCATCAATATCCCTCACACACATTAATTAAATAAATTTTAATTACTTAATTAATTAATGACTTTTTCCTCTTCACATTAATTAAATAATTATTTAATTAATTCATCAATTTATCCTCATCTACATTAAATAAATAATTTTTAATTATTTAATCAATCCATCAAATTTTCCTCTCCATATTAATTATTTAATTAGATAACATTTCCTCTATAATTAAATAAATAAATAATTGTTTTTATTTTTAATTCCTCTAAATCTAGATAAAATTAATATTTTATTTATTTTCTAATAATATATTTTTTGCATGCATGTGAATTAAATAAATTTATTTATTTAACTCTTAATATTCTTCTATTGATCAAGTCAACTAAAAAAGCACATAAATTTTCTTAGATTCACTCTCACTCTCACTCATCTATATCATCACACAACTTTTTTTGTATATTTTAATTTTTAAATTTTTTTGGGATAAAACAAGAACATCAATACCTAGTGCACATATATTTTTTAGAATTTTTTTCTCTATTTTTTATTTTTTTGCTTGTGTGAAACAAATACTTTGATGTTTGCTGAAAACCCTGCATTCACAAGAAATAAAATATAAATATAATAATAAAATTAAAAATATTCAAAATTACACTTTTTCAAAACCTTATAATAAAAGCTATGTATATATACAAAAAAAATTCTAAATGACTTTATTTGATCCCTCAAAAGGTAAATAAAAAGTGGATTTTTGTTAGCATTTTGATAGGTGCAAAGGACTCCATTGTGTGTATGATTTAAGACTAGAGGGGTTTTATCCAAGGGGGTTTGATCTAGGGGGTTTTATCTAAGCCTCTTCAATTAAAACCCTTTAGATAGAACCCCTCAAGACTTAAATCATCATTTTTTTCTAAAATATATGTGATTTCAAGCAAAAATCAGGATGTCCCAAGTTTGGAACCCATTATTGTGGGATGACCTAGTGGTAAGAATGGTATGATGAATTAAATTTCATTTTCAATTCATGGAAGGCCTCAAAAATAGGAAATATACCTCCTTATCTCATAAGCTCACTTTAGAATTAGATCTAATACATGACCAATAGGTTAGAACAAGAGGAATGAAATGTTTAATCAAGCGGATCTATCTAAAGCAATTATAGTCGACAATGAATGCATTTTTCTGTCATTAACTCTTTTTTTTATTGTTTTCTTGGTTTGTGTAGACACCTAAAAATGACTAATGCATTTCATTTCATCATTGCTCATTGATAACACACTATTCATCATTTTTTCTCATCCACATTAATTAAATAATTATTTAATTAATTCATCAATATCCCTCACACACATTAATTAAATAAATTTTAATTACTTAATTAATTCATGACTTTTTCCTCTTCACATTAATTAAATAATTATTTAATTAATTCATCAATTTATCCTCATCTACATTAATTAAATAATAAAAATTTGAGCAACGAACAAGACACTACTCTGTCTGCTTTGGCTGCAAGAATAGTCACATAATGGAATTCTAGTGGCTACAGGAACAGTCAATGCCAGATTTCTAAGTACTAAACAACAAGTAATACTAAACTAATGCTAAACTAATAAGATAGATTACTCACCAAGTGGGCCCCCTTGGATAAGTATCCTCTACACTAATAAGAACTCAAGTGCTTGAACTCATAACTTTATTTTATTCACTGTAAATCATGCATACAAGAGAGTAATGTATTTGTATCACTAAAATTGGAGAATGAGAGTACAATATCAAATCGTGCAACTCCTGAAGGAGTATCAAATCATTATTTATACTACAGCTAAACAAGGTAGTCAACTCCATGACTGGTAGGATGCCATTTAGGGAAAACAGGGGAAAGTGGAGCGATGGCGGTTATGCATGCATGGAATTTGGTTAGACATGCAAGTCCAAACGTAGATCCAACACAATAGTAATTCCCATGCATGCTCAATCATTAAGGTCGACTACAAGGCGGTTACATTTAGTTGCATGAAGAATCTTTTTCTGTCGGCTGCCTCTAACTTGGAGCGATTCCTCAGCTGGACGTTATGGTGCATTCCTAGTTGGAAATGTCTTCCCCAACTTGGCATATTAAATCTGCATGACAAGGTCAGTATGCATAATAACTGGACATCTATAACCACTCTAAGAATCATTCATTAATCACATACAAAATCAATATAGTTAACCCACACAATATGCCAAATGTCATTAAAGCTTGCAAAGATAGGATATGTCAAATGTCAATGGTTTGAGGGAAACATTATGCAAATACCAACATTTAATCATCAAATTTCATGACATCATCCAATAAATAGACTGTAGATTCTACCCAAAACTAGACCAAAAACTGGGCTCATCAATAACCATTGGTTTTAACCTTCCCTAATTTTATCTTCAACAACTTTCTTATCATCAAGAAGGAAATATATATATTATGCATATAACTTACCACCTTTACTTACTTGAAATTGATCTCTGGTTCAATTAATATTACCTTGACTTTCATCCACATATGATTGATGACAATTGTCTTCAGTTGTTATGAAAACTCTTAAGACCTCCAATATTTAACATATGTAACTACTTCATCAAAGACATTCAACTCATTAGTACATTTGTTGAACTAAAATTTAATACCACATCAGTCCTTGTCTTTTACTGAACTAAATTCATTCATTATATTTTATTTCTTGAAAATGACCCATTCACAAGGAATCACCCACAATCCTAAACTAGATCAAACAATCACAATTCCATACTTCCATACTAATAATTAAATAATCTATGCTAGTTATTTATTGTAAGTTTAAATAATCCATATTCCTCAGTATTTTATGAAGGAGAATCCAAGCCTCTAACATAAACTCACAACAACAAAAGATGCACTCAACAATTGTTTGCAACAACAATAAAAATCTACAATAAGTGTTCTTCTTCGTTCATTCAAAATCTCTTAGAAATTCAAGAATTACATAGCATAACTAAAACTAAATGGTTGTGGAATCATATGGGATGATGAAAATCATTATAAATCTAAAATATGACTGATACAAAATATCAAGGATCAATCCCAAATTGATCTCCTTCAATCCAACTTCTTTCACAAGATTCTAGCTCCTTCAACCTGCATTCATCATTAGAAATCACTGCTGCAAACAAACCATGAAATCATCAATCTTCTTGATGTTGTCGTAAACCCTCAAACTTGCAACAACAATGTCTTTTGGGTCTCTTTCAACCTTTCAGCTAAAGCTCTCAAGCTTTCTTCACATGGATTTCACTAGCTCACTATCTTCCAAAATGTGGAGCTCACTAGCTCCCTAAAATATGGGCTTCTATGCAAATAGAAATTTGTAACAATGGAGTCTTCAAATCCTCTCTTCAATTTGACAGCATCTTCCCATCTCACCTACAAAAAATCCCAAAGCCATCTCCCCAAATTACAAGGCATCATAATATAGAAGTTTCAGAATGAGAAAACCATTATGGTTTTCCAAAACCACAAGAAAAACACCTCCTTGGAAAACCCACATCCCATTTGGAGAAATAATCATAAAAATAATAAAATTAATCAATGCTCACGTGGCCTTCACATGGGCACCTAAACCATGTCCAATCAAATTTGGTCAATTATGACACCTTCTTTGATTCTCGGCAGCTCCAATGGCTCCAAATACAGACATGCAACAACATGCAAAGCTTGTGGCACAAACATGTAATTGAATGCAAGGCATATTTAACATGCAAGCACATGCACCCCAATTAGTTCCCACCAAGAATGGGATTCCAAAAAGGAGTATTTTCCCAATTATGCCTTAGAAACATTTACCTCAACATATTTCCTCCAAAAATTGTATTTACATATCACCACAAGGGAGAATCACATTATTGCAAATTAAAATATTTATTTCCCACACACCTTAGCCCTTATTGAAAAATAAAAAATAAATTAGCAATATTTTTGGTGATTCAAGATTGCTTGTACCCCTAGATTCTCCTGTATCAACATTATCCATAGTATTCATTAGCATCATTAAAATTCAAAACATGTAATAAAGTGCAAGAACCAATAATCTCCTAAATATTCAATCCATAAGAAAGTTATGTAAGGTTTTCTTAACAAAAATAACCATGTTTGCTACATAAGTTCATGGAGAGGAATTAATCCATACGATTCACCAATATAGTTTGATAACACCAACACATCAACAAAATTGCACCATTCATCTAATTTATTTAACCCATAATGGAACACATGTTGAGGAATACCAGGATACTAAATATCACATAGAGGTTCACCTTACATCTTATAAAAGAAAAAGTATAAATCCTAGACGAGGATTTGATTAGATTACGACAAGTGTCCTAATCCTATACAATGAGATAACTTGACCTATAAATAGCTCAATCTAATACTAAAAAATCACTCCTAAGTGTAGGTTAAGTAATTAGAGTAATAAGAGACCTAATAATTAATTAATAACTAATTAATCATGAGGTGATTATCCTAATTACTCCAAAATTTTATCTACAGCCTTCTTGGAGTAAATCTATCAATTCATACTATAAACCAAAAAAAATCATCCAATTTACTTTTGTTTATCTCTAAAGTTGTCTTATTTATCTTCATTATGTGTTTAACTTATATTGTTCATTTTATTAAGGATGATATAAAGAGTAGTAAGTGATACCAAACCCATACTTAATACATACTTCTACAAGTTCATATGACCCAAATCACGTGACATTATTTGTAATGATCCTTAATGGCACCCCAAACCTAGTCATACTATTTGCCAAGGGAAAATTCATTATAATTTTAGCAATGACCTTATTTTATTACATCCATATAAATTAAATCAACCCATTTGGTAAAGTAATATGTGGCTACTAGAAGAGATCAGAAAATTAAAACCAACACAACTTGAATGGGAAAAAAAGGAGCTCATACGCTCGAGTTATGCCTAGTCAAAGTTGGGGTCAAACCAGATAGAGAGGCCAGCCAGAAAGGTGAATAATTTAACTATCTTAGAACCCAATGAAACCAACATCATCTTGAAGAGCTCAGAAAATGAAACCCAATGCAACTTGAATGGGCGAAAAAGGAGCTCATAGGCTCAAGTTATGCCTAGTCAAATTTAGGGTCAAATCAGGTACAGAGGCTAGTCAGAAAGGCAAAAATTTCATAGTCTTAGAACTGATGAAACCAAATCATCTTGAAGAACTCAAAAAAAAATCCAACATAACTTGAATAGGCAAAAAAGGAGCTCATATGACGAAACCAACATCATCTTGAAGAGCTTAGAAAATGGAACCCAACAAAACTTGAATAGGCAAAAAAGGAGCTCATACGCTCAAGTTATGCCCAGTCAAAGTTGGGGTCAAACCGAGTACAAACGCCAGTTAGAAAGATGAAAAAATTTACACTCTCAAAACCTAACAAAACCAACATCACCTTGAAGAGCTCAGAAAACGAAGCCCAACGCAACTTGAATAAGCGAAAAAAGAGCTCATATGCTAAAGTTATGCCCAGTCAAAGTTGAGGTCAAACTAGGTATAGACGCTAGTCAAAAAGGAAAAAAAGGAGCTCATACGCTCAAGTTATGCCCAGTCAAAGTTGGGCTTAAATAGGATAAAGAGGCCAATCAAAAAGGTGAAAATTTTCACAGTCTCAGAACCTGACGAAACCAACATCATCTTGAAGAGCTCAAAAACCGGAACCTAATACAACTTTAACGAGCGAAAAAAGAAGCTCATATGCTCAGGTTATGCCCGGTCAAAGTTGGGGTCAAACTGGGTACATAGGCCAATCAGTAAGGCAAAAAATTTAATAGTCTCAAAATTTCATGAAACCACATCATCTTGAAAGCTCAGAAAACGGAACCCAACACAACTTGAACATACAAAAAAGGAGCTCATACACACAAGTTATGCCTGGTCAAACTTGGGGTTAAGCCAGGTTGAGAGACCAGTCTGAAAGGCAAAAAAATTCACAGTCTCAGTGTAATGCCCCGCCACACAACCCTAGAGGAAGTTGCAATTCCCTACTTAAACGTACCAAAAAAAATTTTTGTTTAAGTACAAATAACATGTAAGATGAATACACATTGCCAACAACCTCTAAGGCCACGAGACAAAGATTACTTTAAAAGCCAGAATAGCATCTGGATCCAACGAGCTCTCCAAAATGAAAGTCTCGTCCACACGAGTAAGAGCAAAAACCAACAGAAAAAGGTGCACGTTCCAACCAACCAAGTGAAACCAAAAGGCTCACCCCCCGTGCTAGGAGATAGTAACAAGGATTTCCTAGACAAGACCATCTACCACTAGACACAGGCTAACACATAAACTAAACTGAATCAAGGACAAAACCCACATCACTTAACACAATAGTTACAATGCTTCCAGAGTACAAAATCGAGTACAATCACTGTACAAAATAAACCAATAGTACAACACTATACCGACTGCTGTCATAGGAGGAGTGTCATCACAAAGGTTGCATGGGATCTCCTGGCAAGTCTTCCTAGGTCTCGGCCCCCCTCTAGGGATATCCTAGAAACCTCAACCGACTCCCGGCCCCACATGCACACCAGAGCAGAATCGATTATCTCTCGAAAAGACAAGATAACGATCTTGCCATTCCATGCCTTCCCGACTCATCTCAAGTATCGTACAAGCCCTTGAGCCAATGAGCAAGGCTAAATTATCTTATTAATGTTCAAAGCTACTCTATCCCTAGTATAAGTTATTTTAATTTTCACTTAATTAATTGACTCTCACACGAGTTATCCTGGAACCACTTTGGGCCCAGTGCTCGTTGAAAGCCACTCCCCTATCGACAACACATAACTCAACCACGTGCCAAGGGTAGACAATGCACTAACACTTATCACAAATAATCAAACAACTCAACAGGTAACACATCACTACAGATGCCCAAAACTGAAACCAAAGCGTGCACTACCCCAGGCTAACACAAGGTTGACTAACATAATGAGACCCACATAACAAACTGATAACTCGACTCAACCATGAATCACAAGGTCACACAACCCGTTCAAAAATCTAGGTTTCCACTTAAGCTTAACTCACACACAATTCAAGATAGACAAAGCAAATCACAAGAGACATAACATCATCTCAAGAAAACACTACTGGAAGACTTACATGATCAACAAGACCAATACGAATTAACAACGAAATCAAAGAGTCCCTAGCCTCAAGGTACAAAACCCAGAACAACCAAGGTACACCCACAATCAAACAATATTGCCCATACTGAGAATAAATGAAAACACCACTAGAAAACATTCTAAGCAATTAAACAGGCTAATATTAGGATTTCTTAAATCCAAGCCACGCGATGACACATTGCATGAAGTCAATTTAAATAAATACCTTTATTTGCACATAATTAAAGGTCAATCAATCACGTGAAGAATTTTAAAACTCAATAGTTAAATTCGATTTGCCCTATCATACTCGATGATTAAGAAAAAAAATTGATCTTATAAATAAATCCATTATTCAAATTTCTCAACAATAACCATAATCACGACACTTAAATAATAAAGTCATTCAACTAACATTTAAAACAATTTACTTAATCTAAGTTTACCATTAATTCCAGAACAAAACATTTAATAAATATTAAAACATTTATTTTGAATCTGTTAAACTTATCTCATCTTAAAGCCATTAATTAAAAATACTCTTTCTACTAAAATACCTTAACTATATACAATATAATTTTCCAAACAAACATATATTTTAAATATAAACAAATCGTGACGTAAATCTACTCATTTTTAAAACAGAACTTCCCATAACGATTTAAATTGAACTTACAAAATATTTTTAAAACCACACATATAAAAATTATACGTGTTTACATATACTATGCATATATATTTAAATATTCAATTAAATTATTATTTAAATATTATATTAATATTATATATATAATATATATCATATATTATTATATATATTAATATTAATATATTATTAAATAATAAATATCCAAAG